>JAYEVK010000157.1:0-164348 GCA_036346275.1 Otatea glauca | reverse complement strand
ATGTGGTAACTTGATCCCACGGTGTTGAATCCTTAGCGGGTAGTATCGAGGTTAGGCGAGCATTGTAAAGGCTTTGTTATAATCACTCGCCTTGGTGGTGTTTGGTTGTATCACGTGGGTAAAGTGCATAACCTCTGCAGAGTGTGAAACTATTTAGATAGCCGTGCTCGCGGTATTGAGCAATGCTCGGGAATTACGCTTAAGGGTTAGCTTAATTAATTGGACAACATGGTTGGGATGGCGAATGCCATATGGAAGATGAAATTTGACTTAGGATTGGAAACTTGGTTTACTTGAGAAATCTCGAATTTATTTACTATTGTTATTTGTTTTACATTCTTTACAATCTATTTCTTGTATTTGTTCATAAATGTCGCTTATTGCAAAATAGCCATGATAGCCTATCCATTGGAATAAGCCTTACATATAGATACATAGAATTGCATTCTCAGGCACAACTTGTTGAGTGCTTTAAGTACTCACCCTTGCCAAACAACAATAATCAACGGTTGAGGAATCTACACTGTGTTGGAAGATGAAGTCCGAGAAGACCACGAGTCATTAGGGTCCGAGCCTTGTCGGTTGCACGTGGTGAACCGATGAGCTATCTACGTTTTCTATTTTCCATTTGCTTAATCATTAGTTATATTTTCGGTTTTGCCTGCGTGGCTTAATAATGTAAGTTGGTCATAAGATCATACCTTTAGTTATATCAATGAATGAACTATTATTCTATTATCGTTGAGTATGATGTGATATGTACCAATGTTAAGGTGTGTGCACTAGCGTTGATCCCGGGAATAGTCACGTAAACACGATGGGTTGAATCGATGGATTCGGGTCCTTCGAGGTGGTATCGAGCATACTTGTTGTGAGGTCTTGGCCCTAGATAGTATGGAGGTGTCTTGTGTGTGTCCAAACTATTTTCTAAAAGAAAATCTAAACTTGACTAATAAAACACTCTCGACTCATCTCATTCTACTTCTGCCTTTGCTGAATTCTAGTTTCTTGGCGAGTTTTGGGTGGAGCTCTTATTCAAAGTTCTTGTGAAGGAGATGCCGATCGTTCGACCTTTGAGGAGTCGGTGGTACGCTTCATGGAGTTGTGGAGAGTTCTTGAGCGCTTGGGGCTTTTATCGTCCGCTTTGCAGGAAGCGGTAGTGGATTAATGGTGTACACCGAGGATTTATTTGCAAGGCGATTATCTACGCTCGGGAATGGAGGAAGCTAGCGAGGCCAATCAACATCTCTCGCCGAAGATTCTCGCACGAGTTGCAATTGGGAAGTCGCCCGACTTGCTCTTGGCAGTGTCGCCGCGACTACGCCGACGAGCTTCACGACTGAGTGTTCGCCTTCACCAGACGTTCAAGCATGCCGGCCGCGGCCATCGTGGAGGACGAGTGTGCCATGCGGTACACCTTGCGAGTTCGCCCTTGCCCGGAGGATCATATGAGAGAGACTACTCAGGAGCTGGAGAGCGTATGCGAGGCACTCGTGAGTGGCGAGAGAGCTTGAGGTGACCGTGCTTTCACCATCGGGATGATCAGCGTGGGAGAGGCCACGAGGGCGATCGAGGATGAGAGGAGCGCGTGACTCGAGGAGTTCAGGAGCGGCAAAGGAGTCCGAGGAGGATCCCGAGGAGGCGAGAGGGAGCGGAGGGGAGAGCACTCCTTTTCGCGAGAGGACCTAGTAGTAGGTCACCGTGATAGGTTCGCTCCTATGCCCGGCCATCCGCCGGTGTATCGCGTCGGATCAGCCTCGGCCAGGAAATTGGGCTGGATGAGGTGAGTGTCGACCTTGGGCTGTGTTGAGACTTCGAGTGTGAGTCGCGTCTTTAAGTTAGTCTTTACCTTTTAGTTGGCGTTAAGGTTTCATGTTAGTTTGCTTTTTTGTAATGTTGAGTGTGCATTATGTGTTGCAAAGCTTGTAGGCTTAAATAAGCGACCATACCAAGAATAATAAAGAATTATTTCAATTGGGTATAACCTATCTCCCGCTTTAGAAAGTCTTACTTCTTATCTATGCTACATCTACCGTCCTAACCTAAAAGGCAATCATCGGATGGTGAATACTTTAGAGGAACAACGGCTTGGAAGTGGAGTGCGCGAGCGACAACACCAACGACAAAGGCAGCCCTCAACCACCGTCGGTGGACATCACGAATACAGGAGCATTTCTTGCCACGCGGACTCAACTAATGCAGACTATGACTATGATGGGCGGCGAATCACGGCAGATGACCAGCGTGGCACGACCGAACAACAACCACCGTAGCTCGGAACAACCATGGTGGACCCGACCTCACCAAAGCTATCGATTTTATGAGGACTAGGCCACCAACTTTTCAAAATGTGAACCCTTTGGAAGCCGATGGCGGCTTAGGACAATTGAGAAGAAGGCGCACATCACTCGGTGTGAGGGCAATGAGAAGGTGCTCTCGCCTCTCATCAATTGGAAGGACACCGCCGAATGGTGGGAGAATTCTTTGTGCGCTCATGGAGCCCCACAAGAGATCACTTGGGAAGAGTTTACTAATGCTTTCGCCGATATCATGTTCCGGAGGAATGATGGACCTTAAGAAGAAAGAGTTCAGGCTTTGAAACAAGGAGGCCAACCAGTGGCCAGTACACAGAATAAATTTACTCGATGCTTCGCTCGCTATGCCCACAAGACGTAGCGACGAGATAAAGCTAAGCGATCTGCGTTTCATGAAGGGACCGAATTGGGACTGCGGTGGGACTAATCACCCACAATTTTCCAGTTTCGAGAGCTAGTGAATAAGGCTTTGATCCTAGAGGATAAGCGCAAGAGGCGGTGAGAACGTAAGCGCTTAATGACTAATCGGGGTGGGCGTTCAAACCATCTACGTTTGAGGATGTCACCACAACAATTTGCTAGATTCCAACCACCACCGTGAACAGACATCAACCCGCACCTCGCCACGCCAATCGGAATTTTCGAGACCCGGCCGCAGGCAACAATGTGCCGTGAGGGAATCAACGATCATCGTGAAAAGATGCTATACACGCAACGAGCAGGGCACTTTTCCAATAGGTGTCCACGCGAAGGAGGCATCACGCCGAGTTCGTTTCAACTTGGGAACAACACCGGCCAAGGCACCACCTCGGGGAGGAAATCGCGCGCCCGAGTCAAGCACGGAGCAACCCGCAATCAACGGTCGTGGAAGGATCAACCACATCACCGCGAGATGGAGCTCGAGGAAGCTCGGACGCCAGACGTCTTGGTAAGTTTCGGTCAACTCGATTACACCTTTCTGCTTTGTTTGATTCGAGCCGCGATTCGTTTGTTTCTCAAAGTTTTGCAACCAGAATGGATTTAAAGTGGTGAATCTTAAGTGTGTGCTCTTAGTCCAAGCCCGGGATCTGAACTTAGATCTAGCCTTGGGTGTTTGGGAGCTAAGTTGCTTATGGATGGGATAGAATTCCTAGCGAATCTTATCTTGATAGATCGCAATCCTAGACGTCATCCTTGGAATGGATTGGCTGTCTAAGCATAAGGTCATTTTGGATTGTGGCCGACGGATCGTGACTTTGGAAGGCCCTAGTGGCAAGAAAGTAGGGTTTCAGCGACGCGATTCGAGATGGGCGAGTTAATGGTCAGCGGCGTGAAAGCCATCGGCATGGAAGATGTGCGGTGAGCAGGAATACCCGGATGTGTTTCCGAAGATTTGTCGATTGCCACCGGACCGTGATATCGAGTTCGTGATCGAGTTAGCGCGATGTACACGACCGATATCAAAAGACCATATCGGATGCCTCACCGACGAGTTAGTGGAAATGAAGAAGCGATTGAAGAAGCGCAAGAGAAAGGCTTCATTAGACCAAGTTCATCACCGTGGGAGCCCGGTTTTGTTTGTTCGTAAAAGGGCGGAAGTCTTAGAATGTGCATCGATTATCGTGCCTCGAATGAAATAACGATCAAGAATAAGTATCCGTTGCCCGGATCGATGACTTATTTGATCGATTAAGAGGAGCGGAGTTTTCTCAAGATAGATCTTCGTTCGGGATACCATCAGTTGAAGATCCGGGCAGAGGATGTACCTAAGACCGCGTTTTCTACGCGATATGGACATTATGAGTTTACAGTCATGTCATTTGGATTGACTAATGCCCCGGCATATTTCATGAACATGATGAATAAGGTTTTCATGGAATATTTGGATAAGTTCGTTGTAGTCTTTATAGAAGATATCTTGGTTTACTCGAAGACAGAGGAAGAGCATGCAGAACATCTTAGAATGGTTCTAGAGAAGGCCAGAAGGATGACGATAAAATTTCTAAGATCAAGGTTAAAAAGGAAGAAGGCTTAGCTGTAGATTTCACTCTGGATGAGCAAGGAACCATGTTCTTCAAAGGCCGAATTTGTGTGCCGGATAAAAAGGAACTAAAGCAATTGATTCTTGAGGAGGCTCATGATTCTAAGTACTCGATTCATCCAGGAAGTGCCAAGATGTACCAGGATTTGAAAGAGAGATTTTGGTGGCCTAACATGAAGCGTGAAGTAGCTGAGCAGGTTGCTTTATGCGACGTATGTCAGAGAGTAAAAGCCATGCATCAAAGACCCGCTGGTTTGTTGCAGCCGTTGAAAATTCCGGAATGGAAGTGGGAGGAAATCGGAATGGACTTTATCACCGGTTTACCTAAAACTCAGAGAGGTTACGATTCCATTTGGGTAATTGTGGATCGTCTAACCAAGGTCACCCATTTTATCCCAGTAAAGACCACTTACTCAGGAGATCGTTTAGCAGAGTTGTACATGTCAAAGATTGTATGTTGCATGGAGTGCCCAAGAAGATTGTGTCGGACAGAGGTACCCAATTCACCTCAAGGTTTTGGAACAAGTTGCATGAAGCAATGGGGACTCGTCTGAATTTTAGTCTGACATATCACCCGCAGAATGATGGTCGATGAAAGAAATAAATCAGTTTTAGAGGATATGTTGAGAGCTTGTGCTTTAGCTTATACTGCGACATGGGATAAGTGTTTGCCATATGCGGAATTTAGTTACAACAATAGCTATCAAGCTAGCTTGCAGATGTCACCATTTGAAGCATTGTTGGACGTGCTTGTCGTACTCCATTGAATTGGGCAAGCAGGAGAACGCGTTTGGTTTTCGGGCGGACATTCTCGAGGAAGCCGAAAGTCAAGTCGCAATGATCGGAGAGAGAGGTTGAAGATAGCCGCAGTCAAGACGTAAAAGCTATGCGTGATAACCGTCGTCGAGATTTGAGCTTTGAACCAGAAGATCATGTGTATCTCAGGGTTACCCCTCTTAAGGGCGTTAAAAGATTTCACGTTAAAGGGAAGCTTGCACCAAGATATGTTGGTCCGTTCAAGGTTCTGAGCCGTCGAGGAGAGGTGGCTTATCGGTTGAGTTGCCTCGGATCCTTGGCGTGGAGTGCATGATGTATTCCATGTGTCGCAGCTTAAGAAGTGTCTCAGAGTGCCAACAGAGCAAACCCCGTTGGATGCAATAGAGCTGCAGGAAGATTTGACGTACAAAGAGCAACCAGTCAGAATTTTGGATGTTATGGAAAGCAAGACCAGAAGCAAGTCTATTCGCTTTTGCAGAGTTCAGTGAAGCAATCATTCCGAAAGTGAAGCCACTTGGGAGCGAGAAGAAGATTTGAAGTCAGAATTTCTGAACCTATTCTCTAGTTAGCCCTGAATCTCGGGTCGAGATTCTGTTAAGGGGGAGGTTTGTAACATCCCAAAAATCTGCCAAATATTATTTTATTGCTTAAATGTGCATTTGTGATTTTCTGGAATTTATTTAGATTTTTCTGGATTTATTTGAATTAAATCTTATTTCAAGTTTATTGCTTTTTATCCAAAAGTATTTAAATCATGCAAAGTTAAAATAAAGTTTTGGTAAAAATATTTTATTTGAGTCCGAATGTCTCACAGTATTTTTGAGATTTTTTGGATTTTTCGATTATTTTATTGCCTAAAACAAATTAAATAAATTTCGAATTATTTTAAATGAAAACCTTTTGAAAAGCGTGTGAGCAATGGCGGTCGGCCCATGCCTTGTCGCGGCCCAGATAGCCCGTCGCGGCCCGTTTCGCCAAAACCCTAAACCTAAGAAATCTGACCGTTGGATCGAGACCTAACGGTAGAGATCTCGCCGCGTCGTCGGCCTTCGTGGCCGTTGATTGAGCGACGCGTGGGCGTCCGGATGAAGCCACGTCGTTTTCCGAAGTCGCCGCCGAGTCCGCCGCCGCCGAGCCGTCTTGAGTCCGGCGGACACGCCTTCCCGTCAGTATTTAAAGCGCCGACGCGAACACGAACTCCTCACTCGCGCGCGCGCATCTTTTCCAAAGCGAGGCTCGTGGTCGCCGTCGTTCGCACGAGAGAGCTTGCGGAGTGAAGGTCCTTGCCGTGGTGGTTTCGCTCGGTTTCGTCGCCGCCGTTGATCTTTCGCGTCCCGATGCCGCATCGAGATCGCCAAACCGCGCCACGTCGGATCCGTGAGGAATTGTCGCCGTTTAAATCGCGAACGCCGTAGCGAGGTCTTCGTTCTCACGTCCGGTGGAGTTGCACCGCCGCCGCCATCGTCCACGTTGAAGCTTTGGAAGCCGTTGGATCTCGGTGAAGGGTCAAGATCGTGCCACGTCGCCGCCGGTGAGCGGTGAGCGTCTTTGGTAGCGCCGACCGTTAGATCTAGATCCCGCGGCGGGTGTGCGCCACGTCGCGTGAGATCGGTAGCCGTCCGATCAAACTCGCGGCGCTCAAGATCGCGCCCGTCGCTGCAACCAATCGTGACTACCGCGTGTCGAGCGCGAAGCATCGAGCGTCGTCTGCCGGGTTCACGGTGGACTGAGGAGGTCTCGTGGACTGGTCTATGCACCGAGGCCAGCGGCCGGCTTCGATTGGTCCGGTTCGTGGCCGGCGTCATCTCGACGCCATGATGACGCGTAATCTATTTTTGAAATAAAAATAAATCATTAAATCTGATTTTCGATTTTTGCAATTTGATTTATTTCAAATTTCAAAAGGCTATATCTTTTGCATCGTAACTCGGATTTGAGTGATTCTAGTTTCTAAAAATTTGTAAAATTGAGATCTATTTAATGGTGAATTTTATTTGATTTTGGAGTTCATTTGCTCTCTGTTTTGGTATTTATTTGCTTTTCTTCTTGATGCGCGTGAGACGTTGAATTGTGCGACGCCGAGGAAGATCAAGCAACTCAAGAACAAGTTCCAGAACCAGATCAGGACCTATTCCAAGGCAAGTTGTGCTTTGATCATGTTGAACCCATGTTTATAAAATTGCTATGTTTGTTTTACACTATTGCATATATTTCAAATATACAATTGTTTCAAATTAGATTGGGTTTAGCTAAAATACCGGATTGATCTATACCCTACCTTGTCATTGTATGCCATGATCCATTGTCACCCTAGATTGGTTAATTATAGTTGGTTAATAATTATAATCAACATTGGAGTTTTAGACCGTATTAGTTGCTTAGCCGTGCCACGTCATCACATGTGTCAGAATCATTGATAATTAATCTTGATTAATGGAATATGGAACAATATTATGAACTTGTGTGTCATGTGGGATCACACGATGAGATTGAGTTGTTGTGGCGAGTCATGTCACGCAACGATGTTGAATTGTTGATGGCACGTGGTGCTTGGTAATCAACTGGGTGATCATAACTTAGATTGAGGCAAGTGGCAAGGGGCGAGGAGGCCAAGGTGGGCCCGATGGGCAGAGGGTATGTGGATGTCTTGCCTTGATCACACTAAGGACTTAACCTTGCAAGCCTTTGACCTGAGTCAATCATGCAACCACATGTCGGTATGGGCCACCTAAGTGAGTAAATTGCAATGTCTTAATTTTGGTACTATCGTGGTGGCGTGAGTTCCCGAGTTATGGTGTAATTCACATGGCGCAAGAGGGGCCACGGATGTGGTAACCAGTCCACGATGTTGAATCCTTAGCGGGTAGATCGGTTAAGCGAGCAATTGTAAAGGCTTTGTTATAATCACTCGCCTTGGTGGTGTTTGGTTGTATCACGTGGGTAAAGTGCATAACCTCTGCAGAGTGTGAAACTATTCGGATAGCCGTGCTCGCGGTATTGAGCAATGCTCGGAATTACGATTAAGGGTTAGCTTAATTAATTGGACAACATGGTTGGGATGGCGGAATGCCATATGGAAGATGAAATTTGACTTAGATGTGGAAACTTGGTTTACTTGAGAAATCTGAATTTATTTACTATTGTTATTTGTTTTACATTCTTTACAATCTATTTCTCGTATTTGTTCATAAAATGTCTTATTGCAAAATAGCCATGATAGCCTATCCATTGGAATAAGCCTTACATATAGATACATAGAATTGCATTCTGTGCACAACTTGTTGAGTGCTTTAAGTACTCACCCTTGCCAAACAACAATAATCAACAGCTTGAGGAATCTACACTGTGTTGGAAGATGAAGTCCAGAAGACACGAGTCATTAGGGTCCGAGCCTTGTCGGTTGCACTGTGGTGAACCGATGAGCTATCTATGTTTTCTATTTTCCACGCTTAATCATTAGTTATATTTTCGTTTTGCCTGCGTGGCTTAATAATGTAAGTTGGTCATAAGATCATACCTTTAGTTATATCAATGAATGAACTATTATTCTATTATCGTTGAGTATGATGTGATATGTACCAATGTTAAGTCAGTGTGCACTAGCGTTGATCTTGGGAATAGTGCGGTAAACACGGTGGGTTCGAATCGCTGGATTCGGTCCTTCTATCCGTCCCTCGCGCACTGCGTGCGCCTCCACCATCCTGCTGCTGGCATCAATCCTGCCGCCGCAGCCTCGAAATAGAAATATTAAATTAATATGAGCACCGCACTAGTTAATTAAAACAGATTATGATATCTTGCATCGGGAATATTTTGGAATTAAAAGATAAATCGTTACAGGGATCCAACGTGGATCGAGGGTCCAGAGCTCCCGCGTGGCATCGCCGTAGTACGCATAGCTCCCGAGGGTCCTGTCCCTCCTCCGATGAAGCGGTGGCGAAGTGTACGCAGTGACGCACCATCAACGACTAGGTCTACCAACTCAAAGGCCAAGAACCATCAGCTCCTGCTTGAGTTGCCATCACCTTTTCCTTTGTAAAATATTCGATAGATATATACCGGTCGCATTCCAAATAATGCACATGCAGCTATCACATGAGAACATGTACTATGCAAAAGGAGGGGTTTGTTACACGAGCATTGACATTCAGCCTGTAAGATGCACTCTTGGGTGATAACCTTCTGGTTTGTTCCCCGCCGTCCTTTATCCTGCATATCACCTCGAGCGCATTGTTCGTGAACCTACTTTGATAGCTCTATGCTTGCCCGCCTTCTTACTCTTCTCATCCATGTATTTACTTATCATGCTTGAGTACAAGGCATTTTCATCTCTCATTATTACTTCAGTAGCTTTATGCCTATTCATAAAATACTTGGTTGTACCCTGCAGCACTCCCTCGACAATTCCTACCAACGGGAGACACCTCATCCCTCTCATTACCCAGTTGTACACCTCCGCCAAGTTGGTCGTCATGACACCGTATCTAGCACCATGTGTGTCATGTAACAATGACCACTTCTCTTTGTGCTCGTGCTTTATCCAGTCCGAGAAACATTTGATCGGCTTTTGCCTTCGACGATGACTCGTCGCCTCATCTTCTGTTGCCAGAGGGAATAAAGGCTCTGCCTGCTCCTGTGTTACACTGCTAGTAGTCTCTTTATGTTTTTTTGTTAGCTCATCAAGATTCTTCCAAAGAGTACGGAACTTGCTATCTTGGTTCTACTTACATAGCTTCTTGAACATGTTCATCAGTTTCTTGTTCTTGAATTGCTTATAGAAGTTCGCGCCCAAATGCCTCATGCACCATCGACTCAAGTCGGTCGAGGAAATGGCTCATCTTCCCTGCTTGCAATCGTCTGATGGCACTAAGCGAACCAAGATGCCTATCATGCAAGATGCACACATGTTAGCGAAGTCTTCACCACCCCGATCTTCAAGTTCCGCAGAACCACAGCCAACTCTCATAGTTCTCGCTTTCCACGAAGGCACAGTAACAAAGCGAAGAATCGGTTGTTCGTCGACGCCACAATTGCCATTATTTGTCCTTTGTATTTCCGTCAGAATGTGCCGTCCACACACAACAATGGACGGCAGTGATAGAACGCCTAATGCAAGCTCGAATGCGAAGAAAACTCTCTTGATACCTCTTGTTCGCCACTTCCTTGACGGACAACTCGATAATCACAAAAGTACCAGATTTCTTCCCGAATGCAACCGAAGCGGTCAGGCAGATTATGGTACGAGTCTTCAAATTTCCCAAATCTCATTTTCAAGGCCTTCTCTTCGCCTCCATGCCTTCCCGTAGCTAATTGTGTCAAATCTGTTCTCAATTGCTCGGATAATAGCACGGGCTCAAAATTGTGTTCTCAACTATCTCCGTACATGACACTCACGATATACCAGACGAGCGAGTTCCTTTGAGCCACGTGGTTTCTCACCATACAACTATGTTGTTCAACCTTCGAACATAGCCAGTGGGTGCCCATTTGGGCTTGTACGCGTGCACTCTCCAAGTGCACCCTTGCATCTCGCACACCACGTCGTATCAGGTTGGGTGGACTTCTTAACCCTGAAAGTTCTTCTTAGTGATAAGGCCTAATCTTTGATAGCATCCTGCACTGCCTCTTTTGTGGGGTACATGCTGTTAGGTCTCACCTCATTGTCGCTATACTGCCAAGGTGTATCATTGCCTTCATTCACAACCAGGTTATTAAATTGATGTGTGCTCCAATCTGCTGGCACAAGTGGCTCAACATCTTCATCTTCCTCATCCGAGTTATCGTCGTCTTCCGCTTCTACTTGTTCATATTCAAGGTCTTCCCCTTCCATCTGTGCTATTACCTCCTCAATTTCCTCACCTTCGTCTACTTGCCCCCGCGCATCTTGCCCAATGTTTCCATCATCCTCCCCAATCTCAACTTGCTCACCACTCTGGTAGCCGATATCCTCATTGCAACCCTGAACATGCCGCTCCCGGCTAGACTCCCCAATTTCAATGTCACCATAAGTGAACTCATGTTGAGCCTCACTACGCTCACCGGCGTCCAGCTGCTGCTGCGGGGCAACAACCCTTTCATACGCTTGCACCAAAAGCACCCGATACCATCCACGTTGCCCAGCCCCCCTCACATATGACCTCCAAGATGCAGTTCCTTTCAGCTCAACCAACTCCCAAAAAACAAGATCATCTCGCATGGTGCAAAGGCAAGATAACTTGAGCTGCCACTCCTCTTGTTCCATCCGAAACGTGTAATACAACCAATTCAACACAGAAGCAAATGTCCACTATTCGACCCTACATAAACTTCTATCCACATACTGAAAGTTACTAAGATCCACACCCTCCGAACCATACATGACAACGCCTTCTCCATAAAAGATTCTAAATGGAACTCGTTCTGACATATCTGCGAACCTATTCATTAGCACACGAATTAATTACTCTTCGTAAAAAGTAATATAAACTATACGTATGTATATCTGCACTTGTGTTTCCACAAACCGACTAAATTACTAAAAATATAACTACATTCAACTACATTTTGTTGCTAGACACTACCATGATTTCTTGCTACACACTAAACAAATCGGATGCTGCTAAAGCTGCCACCCTAAACACTAAACAAAATAAACACTACATTTAACTAGATCTAACCTTAAACACTAAACAAAATAAATACTACATTTAACTAGATCTAACCCTAAACACTACACAAAATAAACCGCGAAAATAACTAGATCAACTGACTGTATGTACAACGCAAATAATCGTATGTTTTACGTAGATAATTACTAATGTTTTGGACTGGTGTTTGTTCATGGGCCATCCTTACCCTAAACACTAAATTACTAAAAATATGAACACTACATTTAACTACATCTAACCCTAAAAACTAAACAAAATAAATCACGAAAATTTTTACATCTAACCCTAAACAAAATAAACCGTGAAACTAATTACATCTAACCCTAACCCTAAACACTACACAAATTAAACCGCGAAAATATTTACATCTAACCCTAACCTTCCTAAACACTAAAAAAAACCGCGAAACTAATTAGTTCTAACCCTAACCCTAACCCTAAACTACATAAAATAGAGCGTAAAAAAATTACCTGCGCAGTCGCCGCTCTTCTTCCCCTTCTTTTCTTCTCTTCCTCCCTTCTCTTTTCTCTCTTCACCCTCTTCTCTTCTCTCTGCCGTTTTTCTTCTCTCGGCCGAGCCTGGTCTTTTATCTGGCTCAAGTCGCCCTCCGATTGGGCGATAGGAGGCCGCCAGTGCCCCTGTCGCCCAACGGTGCATCGATTTCAGCGTTGTCGCTCGTTGGGAGGGCGACTTTCCCTTTGTCGCCCGTTGGGAGTGTGACGTGCACGTGAGCTGGCACTTGTCGCAAATTGGTAGGGCGAGTAGCCCCTGTCGCCCAACCAACGGGCGACAAGGGTATATTTCTGCAAAAAATAATTCGTGGTATATTTTTGCAATTTGAATTAAAAAATGTATTAATTTTAAAAAAAATTCCAACCATGACGTACGTATAAGATCAGCGCAGGATGAGTGACCGATTTTTATCTCACAAAATGTATATACTAACGACGTCAATCGGATTTTTCTCGTAGATTCAAGCTGCCAGTCTTACGACACTATACCAAAAGTGTCTAAAATTCTTGATATCTCGATCAATTCCCTCCCACGTGTAGGCGCTTAATTTCCAATAATCAATTAATCAACCAATTAATATACTCTAATTAAGGCCAGTTCGAAACCGATCCAACACGCCATCTCATCTCGCAAATGGACCGGATTAGGTGGACGCAATTATTTAAATGGAGATTCGTGGTCCATCGCGGAGAGATATATGAAGAGCTATCGCGGAACATATTCTACACATGTCCTGGTCCGTTATATATTAGTCTACAATGCGTAACATATATAACGTAATCTATCTAATTATGTAAATTTAGAAGATAGATTTAAATCTTAACTAATATTTATTATTTCTAGAGCCAAATCAATTCAATTTACATACAAAAAATGATAAAACAATTAAGAAGATTATAAACAAAACACAATTAATGTAAAAAATATAAAGAAAATTGACACATTTAGCTTATCGGAGCTATCGTACATAGCGAAAATAGCAATAATATAGTGGCTATAGCAGTTGTAGTTGCGTTCATAGAATTTTATTCAATCGCAGAGCTATAGCAGCCTATTTAAATCACTGGTTGGACAGCTATCGTACATTTAGATTGAGAGAGAACGTGTCTGTATATGTGCGTGCCCATAAGTTTGAGGTTTGACCTCTTCGGAACTACACTTAATTTGAATTCATGGTTTCATATGTTGAATCCCATGGCTAGAGCTGATTCATGCATTTGTACTCACACTAGGCTTGTTTAAATAGGAAGGAATTAGACCCAGTCCATTCGTATTATAATTAATTAGTACATAAATTGAACTAAAATCCCACTCGGTCGGAAGGACTAGCCGAATTCCTCCGCATCTAAATTACAAACCCATATAAACGAGCTAGGGATAGGCTGATGTACTATTGCATGAGCCGACTGCTTTTGTTTTATTTTTTTGTGAGAAAGGGTAGAACATGCATATAGCTAGGTGTGTGTGGTTTTAGAGGAAAATATGCACATGACTAGTATATATGGAGTATTGATGGTTGACATGTCAACGGCCAAACTCGTTTCGCCCATCGGTACATTGCCGGCCGACCTTTCAGCAGATGGGCCGTGCATGGGCAGATGGGCTCATGCGGTGAGGATTCCTCACCCGGTTTGTACATGCTCTCTGTTTATCTTGTGATCTAGTACTGCTGTCCAGGGATTTGAATTTCGAAATTTCGGTGAAATTTGGTTCTTTTGGTGGGTCCTAAAATACATTTGTCCTGATTGCATTTCGGTGGGTTCATTTGAATTTTGGTCAAAATTTATCCAAAAATTCAAATTTCGGTCAAAAAAAATCAAATTTTTGTTCAACCATTTTGTCCTGAAATTTACTAAATAACCGAATTTCGGTGGGTGACAAAACAAATTTGAAAAGAAATTCGAAACCATGCTGCTGTTAGGTCTGTTCCACTTCACCACTGAACTCAGTTGTTTTCATTAGACTAATGGCCTGTTTGACATAATTCCAGTTTCTATATTCTCGTTTGGAGTAGGTAGGGTTATGTCAAACGATCTAACTCCTAAAAAAATCGAATCTAGAGTCTAGTGAATCTAGAGTAGACTATAATTCATTTTTGTGGAGCAGGAGAAATACTGCTCCTCACCCTGTTTGGAAACTACCCTTAGAGTTAGGACAAAATTACCCGCAAAATACCCACCAACAAAAATTCCCGAACGCCCTCGCCCGAACCCTGCACTATTCACTGTCAAATTTCGTGAAACTTTTTCACCGACATCTCCTCGAAGTTTTTATCCTTCAGTAAAATTTTCGGACGAATCTATCTAGTAATTAATTAATTAAAATTCTGACACTGTGCATCAGCCAGAATTTACATTTTGGGTTTTTATTTATTAAGGGTACAAACGTTATCATTTATTTTTTTAACTTTTATTAAGCATTCTATTCATGCTAAGAATGTCTCTATAAAAATTTCAAGCCAAAATATTAGGTAATCATTTTATAACAATTCTGACATCATAATTTTCAAACTTCTGATGTCTCGGTTCTTGAATTTTTAGAAGGTCTAAATTACATGATAATTTCCTGAAATGTTTACCAGAGATAACTTATACTCTGAGGGTGTCATGGTAATGTTTATGGCTCCCGAAAAGTTTCGAATATTTTACATTAATTCTGACTTACACTGTTTCTTGTCAAAAGAGATATCACTCACTTTATTTATTTGTTTTTGTGTGCATAAAATTTTTACTTGTTGACTTTACTGACTTACCAGCTTGGTTAGGGTTTCATGTTAAATTTTCCAAAATTTTACTTTTACCTTTTTATCTTTTTATCATTATCCATTCTTTAATTCTATTTGTTTGATTTTTCATTCAATACAAAAATCCAGGAAAATCGAAATAAATTACAATAAAGCCAGGAAAAATCAGAAATAATTATATTCAAATTCAAAATATTTAATTTCCTATTATTGTATATTTCGGGATGTTACAGGGTATGGGGGCCCACCCCATACCCGAAATCTGAAATTTCGGGTATGGGGTGGGACCCCCATACCCGAAATTCCATTTTTCGTTTATTGCTTTGCCGGATTTTCAAATTTCGGGAAAGGTTAAACGAATTTTCAGGTTTCGAGTATGGTTGGGCTTTTGATAAATACGCAAACATGTTGTATCGATTTGTAATTACGGATCGTTTCTTGTACTGTATTCCAAAAATTCCAATTCTCTCTTGTTGTACCAGCTCTCTTAACTGTCTTCTCGTAGGTATGCCAAAGCCTCTAATGTTCCAGAATAAAATCTTTATAATTTCCTTCTTTTTGGTGGTGTCTTCAACTTTTTAGAGCTCAATTTCTTATTTATCTTCACCCCTGAAAATCCTCTGTCCACATTAGATATAGGCTGCAAGTAGGGCTGTAAAGGATCCAAGCTCGAGCAAGCCTAGCCTCTCAAGCTCGAGCCTAAGTTGAGGTCCAAGCATGGATCTTGGCTCGGCTTGGCCCAAGCTCAAGTAGGCTCGAGTTCGGCTCGAGTAAAAGCTCGGTAACAGTCAACAATTCAACATGCATCAATTTTCAACAATAAAAAAAGCTCAAGCTCGAGCTCAGCTCGAGTAAGGTCGGTAAGAGATAACATACGGTAATATACAACAAGTGAGAATAAAATATTATCATAACTCACAACATAATACATGCATGTCTTAATAGGAACAAATATGAAAGGGAAGGACTTAGGGGTGTAGGCGGACCGGAAAATTTACTAGGCCCTAACGAGCTATTCGAGTTCGCACGAGTCGAGCTCAAGAAGCTCATGAGCCTCAAGCTTTTTTTTACAGCCCTAGCTACAAGTCTTCTATCTATGTTTCACCCCTTGGTTGATTTTTCCTGTTCCTCCTGTTGCTTCACGTTTTCTAATTGAATCTTGAATTCAGCTTCAGCAATGACAGCTCTAGCCGCTTCTTTAGACTTCATGGCTGAGATTTGTTCTATAGCACCCCCGTGCTCAGTAGGAAAGGATTATTACATGCAATAGCTACGTTTTCTAAGTGACCAACATCAGCATTATTTAATATAGCAAAAGCTTTTTTAGAGTCTAAGAAAAAGTACCTGCTAACTCTAGATTTTAGGCCCATCCTCTGTATGAACTTCAATGTAATCTTCTTGAGTTCCATCATCTGTAACTTCTTTTGAAATCATCTCCTCCAACTCATCTGAATTCCCACCTTTAAGACATCTTCTATCCCAGATGGTATATAAACTGCCAGAGGAAGAACATCTTGGACTTGCTAGCTCAGAAACATCCAGCTGCTCTCCTCATTCTCTACTATGTTCATTCTCCTCATTGGAGATGGCGCTTTGGGATCTCTTTATCAGCCATGGATGGCGATGTAGTAACAGATTGTGTGTGAGTTAAAACTTTATGTTTTGTTTCTCATGGCTTGTTCAAACTTTTATGTTAATGCTCTCTTTTGACAGTTTTTTGTTGAGATTTTGTAATAAATGATTGGTTGTGTGCATCTTACGATGTAGAGGCCGGGAGATAGAATCTTCCGTTACCTAAAAAAATGTTTTGGCCTCCAGAAATTGCTTCCTCACTATATTTTTTCCTACACCCTGGTTGATGTCTTTTTTATTTATCCTCCTCTTCCTTTTCAGCAATGTTATCCCATTCAGTCTTATGAGAGTCATCATATTCTTCCACATCATCTTCTTCTTCATTAGCATCATCTTGGTATGTCTCTGTATCATCAGGTTTACCTGGCTTAGGTCCTTTATCCTCTCCACCACCTTTTTTTTTTGTATGAAACTGTCCTTCTACTTCATACTCCAGTACATTCGCTACACCATTAAGGAAGATCTCAATGAAGCCTCTTATCTTTGTTGGATCTCTACATTGAATCTTAACTATTAGAAGTCCAGCTCTGACAAGACTAATTTCGTCTATTTCCAATGGTTTGCCTAAAGTACCAACAAATTCTTTAACCACCCCGTCATCTCTTACGATTAAAGGCACCCCTGATATTCTGACCCATGTAGTCTTCAACACAGATGTGGCATCAGGATCCAGTTTTGACCTAATATCTTTGGCTTTAATGGCATGCAGAGATAATTCAGTACTGTTGGGCTTAGAGAAATTTTCCAAACTCACCTGAGATTGAAAAACGACCGCATACTCATTATCTGATATCCTTCTAACCTTCCAATTCCAGTCCATGATCAAATGTTTAAGCTCAGCATCTACCCTAGTCTCATTAATCACACCACTTTGTATAAGAACAAAAGTTGTGATCTGAAAAACCTGATTTGTTGTCCCATCAATCTGAGTGCTGTAAAAACCCTGACCAGGCACCCCATATCCAAACCATTGTAGCTTACAACCTTTCTGATTTTCAGGACATTGAGATAAAACATGACCAGACTTCTTGCACTGATAACAAATGGGAGCATTATTACAACGAGCCTGCTGATGGCCCGATTGTAAACACCTAAAACACACCCCCTTGATTCTCTTCCCCTTTGCTAGTTATATGTAGCTTCTAGCTTATATCTAAAAGCGCTTAAAAGCTTAGCTGTTTGAAGGGCTTATCGGCGTTTTAGAAGTTGAAGCTGGCTTTAAGACCCCAAACAGGGCCTAAATCACTAGTCGTTTTTGTTCCTGAATCACAAGTCAAGATGATTGAATTAATGCATGGCTCTAGCTCTAAATTTTGCAGCTCTAGATTCAGCTTCTCACTTGGATTCACTTCACTAAGAATCTAGAGCTGTCTAAGAAAGTGTTTGACTACGAGGTTGACCCCTGATCTAAAAATGAGAGAATTGTGTGCACAAAGACTAGATTACCCTATTACTTGGCATGTACTTATTCCCTTCTAAGAAATTGCAGGAAGAGATAGCTGATTGAAACCCATGTTTAGCATATATGTAAAAAATCATGGTTTTTTCATTGTGTACATCGTGGGGACATCATTTGAATTTGCTTCTGAAAATAATTCGAATTTTTCATCCATAAAAGGACGAAAGAAAAGGTGTCAAATTTCTTGGACATTGCATTTGCTTATCTTGCATGCTTCCTTCTCCTTGCTTTCCTGTTGCTACCTTGCTTTATTTTAATCAAAGCACCCGGTTTGAGATTGTTGTCGCTCCCTAGCAATGTAAGGTACCGTGTAAATACTCACAGTAGACACATAAATTAAATGGTGCAATAGTATCTCACATTTGCCACTTCGAAAATATTACCGAGAAAGAGCACCACAAAAGTCCATCATATTATCTCACATTTGCTTAATTTAACGACGTTCACAACAAAAAAGTCCTAATAAATTTGTTTAAGTTGAAGACATTCACAACACAAATATCCATCACATTATTTCACATTTGCCACTTCGAAAATGTCACCAAGAATGAGCAATAGCGGTTGCAAGCTCATCACAAAAACTATCCATCAACCGATCATTCGGTTGTGACGTTGAACCATCGGATGCATGTTGAGAAATTGTACTACTTTGATATCTTGATGGAATGGTAGACACATAATCTGGATCACGATCGCATCTACGAAATGCCAATCTCCGCTAGCATGCTCACGTATGAAATTGTGAAGCGCCATAGTAGCCGCAACAATCATCTTTTGCTTGATCATTGGATAACTCGGCATTTTGAGCAAAATTTGCCATTTCATATTCCATACTCCAAACAATCGCTCGACCACATTACGCACACTTGAATGTACTCTATTGAACTTCTCCTTGATAGTAGTTGGTTCTATACCTCTATAAAACTCAACAACATGGTACCTTTTGCCCTTATATGGAGCTAGATACCACTACAAGAATCAGGGAAAAATTCGTGGGCCAAAAACCCACGAATTTAGGCCAAAACCCACGAATTTAATTTAAATTCGTGAGCAAACCGTCGAATTTAGTTCACGAATTTAACTCGACGAAATTAATCAATTAAATTCGTGGGTACCCACGAATTTAAGTTAAATTCGTGGGTTTCTGCCAAGCCCACGAATTTAATTGGGAATCTGAGTTAAATTCGTGGGTTTAATAAACCCACGAATTTAACAGATTAAATTCGTGGGTTTATTAAACCCACGAATTTAACTGGAGCAGCCAGATAAATTCGTGGGTATTGAAAGCTCATGAATTTATCAGTCATTTTTCAAAAAAAAATATATATATATATATCCAAATGTATATATATTTATATATATATGCATCGCACTCAATACATATAACAACTAAAGAAGAAAAGAAAAGGAAAAAAGAAAATTGAAACTAAAAATTGCTAAGCGAAGCATAAATAAGAAGGATCATCTATTTTGTTCAAATCTGATCAGAAACACTAACACAAAAGACAAACTCGACAATGAAGTTCAAGCGAACGAAGAATTAACAAACAAGACACCAAACCTATTACCTGTACTAAAATACTGAAACCAACCTTTTAACTCTTCAAAACCGGCTTAAAACTAAGTCTCCGAAATGTACAAAATTTCGGCATAACCTCTCTAGTAAATTGGACATCCACTCAGCAGACAAAAAAACATTTGCAGTTATAATATATATATCAATCTCTCAAACCAGAAGGAGACATTCTAGCAGATCCTTAGATAATCCAATCACACATCCAACGGCAATTTGTAAACTACGCAATGACGTACAACACATTACAACCGCAATAGATACAATCCACATTCCATTACAATAAGTCCATCACAATAAGTCGATCACAACGTATCCATCACAACAAGTTATAAAGTACAACAGTTATACACCAATCGACCTCACAATGGAATTCATGCCTCGAAGTTGTTGGAGTTGTGGGCGCTAAGATGTCCGGTATCGAACCTGAAGCAAAGATAGGGTCAAAAATTATACTTGGTACCTGTTTTCCGAAAACATATAGAAAAGCGATGAAAAAAGAAACTTTTTTTAAGGATGGATGAAAAGTAAATACAAGCTACAAGAGACAATCAATAATGTGATGATTCCAAATTTCCAATTAGACAAGCAATGCAGTGCCCATGGTAACATACAGAAAAGATAAAAAAATGTGTTTGACATGTGGTGGATTTGCAAAGGCATCATATTTTGCTAATTTTAAATGTATTAACTAGTCTACAACCTTCCTTCTTTAGAGCAACAACGAAATTATATGCTAGAAATGGTAAACATAGTCTATAACTAAATAGTTTCTGCAAGACAGATTCAAAGATAGCACAAGAATGTCAAATTGGCCCGAGGCATACCCACACTGTCACACATCCACAATATTGACCTCTGATCTCATCTAATATAATTCATAATAGATAGATAGATTGACATTTCAGTCACATAGTAACTATTGAGTACCTTAGCACATACAATTGGACTAAAAATTTCAATTCCATTAGACAAAGGAGAGGAGGCTCTATCTTTGTAAGAGCCAAAATTGAACACAAAACTTGGTTTGATTCGATAGTATGATACCGATGTCATTCTTCAAAAATTATAGCTCGAAGCACTTTTAACATGTCTCGCTTATTTTCTCGAGTTGATTCATGGGCACCTAATGCTTTGACCATGCGTTAATTGGGTGATGCTTACATTGATGTGTCATACATGCCGAGTCAAACAAAGTAAATATATTGACCATATCTGAATTTCATGAGAGGCAAGCTCTAAAAAGACCTTACACCAAGTCCAGTCAAAATAAGCCCATAGCAAGAGCTGATTAATGTAGTAAGCTAGTAACAGCAGTTCTTCTAACAAGTGGTAAAAGCAGAAAGATTCACTCGTTATTGCTCCATTTTGGGACACTAGTACCACCAATCATGCATTCATTTTGTAGGATATGGGACCAGCCTATTTTTAGTATGCAAAGCACATTTCACATTCTGCAGATAAAATTAGCAGAAGGCCACAGGATAAGCAGTAAGCAAATTGGGCAAAACGAGGCACTAATCCAAAATTCCAATGCACACATCGCTTCCCTCAATTCAAAAGGCAGCATTACTAAATAAATACCTAGCATTAGCCAATGGGAACTAGCTTCATTTGCAAATTCATCAACTAGAGCATGCTTTCAAACACGATTTGACCTCAATTTGACCAATTAGGACTAATTCGTGCATAATAGTAGCCCAAAACAGCCGATTCCGAAGTAGGGAAGCAGTCTCAAGTGAGATTGGCGAGAGATCCAGAAGCAAAATACCGCAGGGGAGGGAGATCTCATGGTGCGGCCGAGCAGGGAGATGCCGTTCTTGGCGTCGCTGGCGTGTGCCGCCGCCGAACCCGGCAAGGGTGGGGCGGGTGGTCGGTGGCGTGGTCGTCCTCGTCGTCGTCGTCGCCGACGACCGTGGCGGCGCTCGGGATGCCATGACTGCGCGAGCTCGGGCGGCGGCGCGCGCGGCGTTCTGCGTCGGGTGGGCGTTGGAGATGCTGCGCTGCGGCGGGGCGGCGGAGTAGTCGAGGACGAGCGGTGGTGGGAGGGGAGACGCCGCCGGGGAGGAGGAGCCGTCTTTGCTGCCGCTGCTGCCGCCGTAGACGGGGCTCCCGCCGGAGACAGTCCATGCGGCAGTCGCCGGAGAGATCTGGCCGTCGGCGCGCGCGATGCAGACGACCGCGACATGATCTGGAGATGGCGAGGTGAGGGCAAGTGGGAAGGAAGTGGTGGGCGCGCAGCGGCGGCGGCGTCGCGGCGGACAGCGCTGGGGGACGGGCGGGCCGCGAGCGGTAGGCGAGCGCGGGCGGGCGTGGCGCGGCGCGGCGTGGCGGGGAGACGATGGCGGTGGGCGTGGGAGCGTCTTGGCAGCGGGCCAAAGGTTTTTGCCTCTGTTAAATTCGTGGGGATGACCGGCCCACGAATTTAAAAGTTTAAATTCATGGGTAATTGGTGACCACAATTTAAATTTTTAAATTTGTGGGTAATTTTGGCCCACGAATTTAAATGTTTAAATTCGTGGGTAATTGATGGCCCACGAATTTAAATGATTAAATTCGTGGGTGTTATTTGAGCCCACGAATTTAAATAAATAAATTCGTGGGTTTCATTTTGGCTCACAAATTTAATTAAAAACGTGGGTTTTATAGAAACCGACGAATTTAAATAAATAAATTCGTGTGTATTTTGTGGGCCCACGAATTTAAAAAACCCACGAATTTTTCTCTGTTTCTTGTAGTGTACCCTGACTGGTTAGGATAACTAGCATCCACAAGGTAATACTTGTCTTAAATCAGAAAATGGATTCAATTAATGACAGTATTTTACTTAAAGAAAGGAATTTTCATGTATATGTAAGTGAGTTACCTTGTAGAGGATGTGGGAAGACATATCGGTCCACCCTCAATGCATGGTATAAGACACTAGTATTATACATATATAGCACCCGGTTGATATGTAGATACGTATGTGAAACACATATCAAAGTCATAAACCCCAGTCTCCCTCATGAGTAATCTAGTCCAAATAGTCCATTCATTCTTCAATTTATCCCATTTGTTCTTAAATTTCCTCTTGTTGTACTTGAGCCGGTCCTCTCCTTAAGCCTCTTTTCTACTTCAGCATAGCCTACATGGCTTAAGTGGGTATTTGGCCGATTCCCAATACTAATTTGTTCGGCAAACAATTCACAAACTATTATAGTATTATCAACGTTCCACTTGGCAACACCTGCCATCTGCACACTTTAAGAGAACTAAAATCAGCATACAAAAGTTACAAAAATTATATCCACAAGCGTCCATCTTTACATAAATTTTATCCACAAATTTATGCCTAATCAGTGTTACCAAGTTATATAAATTGAAATATTTATTGTTGAACTTTGCCAAGTATGTCTCCATGCTATAATGTATATCATTTTTACTCCTCATGATACCTTATAAAAACAACGCAATCCCATCCTATTCACTCTCAGGTTCTGCCAATGATCAACACAGGATCACAATTTTAAACTCTTTTATACTACAGAGCTAATAATAGTCACAGTGCAGAAGATAGTCACAAATTGCCAAAGCACCTTCACAAGCTTTGATGGGCTACTAAATTTTTTTGATTCGCTTTCAGTGTCACTGCCTGAGTCAGAATCTGCATTACCAATAGAGCAAATAAGATTTGAGGACACCTTAAAAGGCATTATGAAGAGATGGAATACAATAGTGATAATATAGACATCTGGGACCGTAAATGTCTCAACATAAATCATGTATAGAAAGCCTCTACAGTTTCCGGACAATTCTTTATGATTCCCATAAAAAGAAATACAGTATGCATACTTTGGTACTTATGCACCTACAGTGAAGCACGTGTTTTTTGTACAGATTTAACCTCGACTGTTTTTTGTTTTGGTACTAGAACACAAACCAAGATCACACCTTTAGGCAAGGACAACAGTGAAGCAACTTGATATATATCGATATTTACAGTGAAGCACATGATGATGCCTGATCAACCATTACTGTCAGAATGAGTTCACCAATTAGTTCACATTGCAAACTAGCTTAGATCATCTTCCTTGTTTGTGTTGAAATACCCAACTTGCCACCATCAATGATGAACACATCTGGTTGATTCTTTGTGAACAGAAAATTACAGTGAACCACAAGATAGCTTGGCAATCTCAACTGAAAGTGGAGAAGAGGAACAAAGGAGAAACTAATCAACCAGCGTTATGTTTTTTTTGCATGGCGTTATGCATGGCTCTAGCTCAACCGTAATGTTTTTTCTTGTAATATCAATCCACAGCAAGAAATTGATCAACCAGCGTTATGCTTTTTTTGCTTCTCTATTTTAATGCATTTATTAACAAAATAATTTCTGTAATGTTTGTAGACCATATAAGCGATCTGTTTCATTATCATTAGTCTGTTGTCAAGAACTAATGTCCGCATTTGGTTGCTAGACATGCAAGTGCAGCTATGTGCTCGTTTCCTTTTGGATAAACTCACAAGACACTGTTAATTGTTTCGACTTCAAATGTGCTGACCATATTCTGGATATCTGCAGCTAAGGAATCTTGTGTGGGCGATGAGACGACCCTCATTTTTACATAAATGCAAAAATAGAAATCTAATGTGCATTCCGTACTAGTCCCATGATCAGTAGCTAGTACGCACATACACACCAATTGGAATACAACCATACAACATAATATTAGCGGAAGCTATTATACAAAGAAAATTCTTATCACTCACAAAATGGCAGCAAAAGAAGCAAAGTCTTGTAGTGTGCCCATCCAACTGCGAGCAACCGACAAGGCATAATCCTAGAAAGATTCGATGAAGAAAATCTGCAACTTACGTGAAAAGGATCTTGAAGCTTCGCTAACTTATCCACCTAAAAACAACATATAAGCAAGGGTGAGTACTTTCGTACTCTGCAAGACTTTAGCAAAACTTATAATATATGCAGGCCATTTCAAAGGAGGCTTCTACAGTTAATTTGCATAAAGCAGAATTGATATTGTAAAACAAGTTATTTGTAAACGAAATTTGTAAGAGCAAGTTGACTGATATAAAATAAGTAAAGCATAAGTAATACTCACAACCCTTCGTGAGCATCGAGAAATCCAGATAATGAAATCCAACAATGTCGGCCCTTTGACAAAAAGCAACATCGCTAAATAGGTTCCAAACCAAAACCCATTTTTAGAAAATACCAAAACATTTAACTAGTACAAGTAAAGCAAGTTTCCCATGACCGAGCGGACGACTAATCGATTAGATTTACACTCTGCAGAGGTGTACAAATTTACCCACAAGGCATGACCTTTTCTTTTGCCGCATGTTTCACGCACCTTTGACGTGTGGCGGAATGTTCATGACGAAAACCTTTACATTATCTAAGTTAACTTTGCACCAGGCCAGACGGACGTTGAACCCATGCTATGATGGAAGAACTCAGAGCATAGAAATGTTGGAACTTCCCATAGACATGGCGTACACGTTATATTGGTAAGTGTTGTTCCCAACACCTCGGTGAGGGCACCACATCGAGAAAACCTTGAGCGGAGAGCCCGTACTACTTTGGCCTACCAATGTGCAAAGTTAAACTAGATAACTTAATTGGTTTAAGGTTGCCCCATCCCAACACTTGTGGTTGTACGGATTATCTTGGATCATACAATACTATGTTCGGTCCTTAATCCGACACGGGCGATACTCCACCCTACACTACGTGCAAATCCCTCTACACATCCGGCTATCGCCAATAATCGCCCGCATCTAAACCATAGTTATATTTTGGGTTTTTAATCAAAATACCCATAACCAACAGTGTCATATCCAACATTTTCCATTTCTCAAGAAACAATGTTGATCTAATCATCTACCTCATTGGTACTAAAGCATGGCTAAGCATTGATAATTATGAAATCGTATATACCCATGATAACATTAAGTAATGTCTAAGCTTAATCTATGGTTATCAAGGTTCACATGTCCATACTTATCAAGGAGGTTTCATAAGACAACAGGTATAACTACCAGTACCACAAAATACCAAATTTACAGAAAGTAAACGCATGCATGAAACATTTTAATAAACACAATGCAAATTAAATACTAGGATCAAGATGATGAAAGGAGGGTGCTTGCCTTGCTTATTTATTGCTTACGACGCAGACGAGGCCACGGTCGACAGAGGCAACGACGGAGGCAGCGACGTCGGATTCTACACGTCGATCAATCGAAAAATAGCAAATATCCAACTTTAATAAGGGCAAAAAAGAAAACAGACAGAAAACTAAATAAAGACTTACTGCAGAAAACAAGAATGTTTTAGGGTTTGGATGGAACAATATCAAGATCTCATGATTTAGATAATTACACATTCATATTGTTAATGACTTTTATGATGAACAAAACATGGTTTCTTCTATAGGTTATCTATTCTTGACTTACGAATTCAAGAGGCTAAAATTATGAATTCTTGCATTTATAACTTTGAATTATAGATGCTAAAATGATTTGGATTAATAGAAGTAAAACATAAGTTAAACGGTTATGCGAATAGCACTTAATTCCCTAAGTGATTTTGTATAAAAAGTGATTTTGAATGAGTTAGATTTGTTAAACTAGGTTACTGGATTTATTTATAGTTTTTAAGAGGGTTCTGGGATACAAACATGTTTCTTATAGATTTCTACATTCTTGTCGACTCACATTATAAAGCTTAGGAAACATAATACTTCGGTTATTTAACTAACATGATTTATATGGAAAGCATGATGAAAAATGGTTATTTCTTCATAATAGGGTAGTCTATACTTTGGATAGCAATACTAAGCTGATTTCACAATTTTTTGGGTTTGGACGAGACATTATATTCATTGTTGAAAAAGCTTATATGGTATTATAAGGTCTACGATATGGATTTGGATTAGGAAGGGTGCAGTGAACAATTATCACTTAGGGTTGTTGCACTAATAGATTTTAGACGAAAAGTAAGCCATAAATAAAATATTTTTCCAGAATATGGTAGTACATATCCCAAATATCATTTCTAAACTTATCTTCATAATATTAGCATTTAGACGAGATATTCTACAGGCTGTTGAAAATGCTTAATTGTTTCTCTGTTTGGAAAACATAACATTTAGGATTATGTTGCTAGATTCTTTTACATGCAAACCTTAACAAAATAATATTCTTTCTTGAACATAGTAGCACACACTTTATAGAGTATTTCTATACTGTTTTCATAAAGTTTTACACTTAGGCGAGGTGTTTTATAAGCCACCGAAAAGGCTTAAGAGTTTACGTAACTACGACAAAGGCTCGATTTTGACATAAGTTTGCGATTGCACCTTATAAGATTATTTATCCACTTTTAGGCATAAACAGGATGACCTAGAATTGTTTTAAAACTAAATCCGCGATATTTGGTGTAGCGACCCCCATTTTCACATAAATGCGAAATTAGAAATCTCATGTGCATTCCGTACTAGTCCCATGATCAGTAGCTAGTACACACATTTTCAACAATTGGAATCACAAGCATGCAACATTATATTAAAGCGGAAGCTATTTGTACATGGTATTCTTACAATTCAGAATATATATATACAACACATAGGAAGCAAAGTCTTGTAGTGTGCCCATCCAACCCTCAGGCAACTGACAAGGCATAAATCTCTAGAAAGATCACTTCATTAGAATTCCCGCATCCTGCGACGAAAAGTAAACCTTCGGAGCTTCGCTAACTTTTTCCACCTAAAATAACAGAATAAGCAAGGTTGAGTACTTTCGTACTCCGCAAGACTTAAGTGGTATTTGCAAATGCAATGATGCAAGTAGGATCAAAGGAGGCTTCTGGGTTAATATTTTTGCATAAATCAGAATTTAATTTGTAAATCAAGTTGTCATTTGCAATCAGGATTTAATAAAGCAAATTTGACTGATAAGAAATAAACAAAGCATAAGTAATACTCACAGCCCTTCGTAAGCTTTGATTAATTTAATGATCCAATAATCCATTCCTGCCATAATCATTCCTTTGCCAACATATAACCATTCATCCAATAATCCAATCATGAAGTCCATCAATGTCGGTCCTTTGACATGAAGTAACATTCTATAAACAAGACTCAAACCAAAATCCACTTTTAGAAAATACCAAAGCATTTAACTAGTGCTAGTTCACCAAGTTTCCCATAACGGTAGTGCGGATAATCGATTAGATTTACATTCTACAGAGGTGTACAGCTTTACCCACAAGAAATGACTAACTCTTTGTGCAATCGATAATTAGCATACTTCCTTTGGTGTGCCGCAGAGAGTCATAACATAACCGTTACATTACATAGACCTAACTTTACACCAGCACCGGTGACGAAAAACCCTTGCTATGGCAGAAGAAACACATATATATAAAACATGCTATCATCATCATCATCATAAAAACAGTCGGGCACCGTTTCTCCCCATAGCAAGGTGTACACCGTTATATCAGCAAATGTTGCTCCCAACACCTCGGTGTGGGCACCCCTTCCAGCAAACCTTGAAAGGAGAGCTCGTACTACTTTGGCCTACCAATGTGCAAAGCTAAATCTACATAACTTAATAGGTTAAGGCTGCCCATAACAGCACCAGTGGTTGTACGAATTTAT
Organism: Otatea glauca; assembly: GCA_036346275.1. Taxonomy (NCBI): domain Eukaryota; kingdom Viridiplantae; phylum Streptophyta; class Magnoliopsida; order Poales; family Poaceae; genus Otatea; species Otatea glauca. The sequence goes on along the minus strand of JAYEVK010000157.1, from coordinate 136,003 downwards.
CTTAGATCATACAACACTATGTTCGGTCCTTAATTCGACATAGGCAATAATATCCCCCTATACTACGTACAAGTCCATCTCTTGCACAACCGGTTATTGCCAATAATTGCCCACACCTAAACCATAGTTTTTATTTTGAGGTTTTTAGTCAAAATACCAACAAACGATATCATGTCATAACCAACCTTTTTCAATTCTCAAGAATCAATTTTGATCTGATCATATTCAACATTGGTTCTAAAGCATGGCTAAGCATGGTTAATATTTGCATATACCTAAGTCGACATTATGTATTGTCTAACCGATTTATATGGTTATCAAGGTTCACATGTCCATACTTATCAAGGAAGTTTCATGAGACAACAGATATATCTACCAGTACCACAAAATAGCGTATTTACAGAAAATAAACGCATGCATGAAACAATTTGATAAACAAAGTAAAAATTAAATACTGGGATCAATATGATCAAAGGTGGTGCTGGCCTTGCTTAATTGATGATTACGATGAAGTCGTGGTCGTAGCTGATGATGTCGACGATGGAGCTAATGATGTCGAGTTCTATACGTCGTTCACGGAAATATAGCAATAATGAACTTTAATAAGGGCAAAAAGAAGACAGATAGAAAATTAAATACAGACTTGCTATAAGAACGGACGCAGATTCTTTTATAGATTATTTATTCTTGTTTTACGAATTCAAGAGGCTAAAATTATGTATTATTGTACTTATATTTTCGAATTCTAGAAGTGTTTTAAAACAAATTTTGCATTACTTTGCTTTTAGCCACGATAAATTATACATACATCTATTGTGGTGATTTGAATTCCCTTTTATTAAATGAATGTAAACTATGTATTATTCTAAATATTTTTAAATAAATGAGCTTCTCGATTCGAAGCTTATACAAAATGTTTAATTATTTTATGAGTTATTATACACTTTTTATTATTGGCTATATTAGTTCTTATGGATATTTGTAAAGCAAATAATTTAAAATCAAACCAAAAATTAAAGGTTTTTGCATATTTGAGCTACTTATGGTCTCAGCATCATATAAAAATTTATTTTATTATTTTAAGAGTTATATTGCACAATTATTGCATTCTTGAATGTTTAATATATTGAGAACAACTTTTTATAGAAAATAATTCAAACAAAGATGATATTTAAATACTTTTATATATTTGGGTTCTGATAGTCTAATGATTCCAATAAAATTGGTTTCATTCAAGTCTTAGTTCATTTGCATTATTTATATACATAGCCTATCTTTTGTCCTTTTCTTTAAATATGAAATTCAAATTTGTCCAGAGTTCTTATTCAAATTATTCTTGCATATTCTGAAATTACTTGATTTTAGATAAATATAGAAATTTGTTTCATCAATTTGGATTAAAGATGAACAAGTTATACATATAAGAAGTTAGCTCGGTTTGGAAATTCAAAGAAAAATAGAAAATACGTTTTCTTCCTGAGAAGGCGTCTTTTAGCGTTGAACTGGCTTTCTTTGAGTCACTGCCAACTCGGGCCCGCCGGTCGAGACTCCTAGCAGAGCTCGACGTATGGCTTGTCGGCGATGGAGCTCGTGAGGCTCGGCGAAGGCGAGGCGAGGAACACGAGCTTGACAAGGCGCATCCGAAGGTGGTATCGATTCGGCGGAGGAGGTCCACGGTGAGTGCCACCGAGGTGCAGCGTGCGGTCATGGTGGTCAAGCCACGCCAAAAAACACGACCGGTCAAACGAGATGAGTTCGGATTAGCATCTACGAGTCATTAGCATTCCATTCTACCTTCTTTTAGGGTCGGAGGAGGTTCGGTTGGGGCAGCCACCGTGCGCTGTGATGGGGGAAGATGGGCAACAGCGGCGTCGGTCTTCTGGGTGAAGAACCTTCAAGATTATTGTGGGCTTTTGGTTCTTGAGGCTTGTTGATGCTACGGTCTAAAGTAATTTGGATTTTGTTGAGTGCTTCATCCGAATTTTGTTCTTGCCCGAGCTCTGGAGCTCTTGGAAATGGCAGAATTGGGGGATGAATCGAGGTGTTTGGCTCGAAGGAAAGAAGAGGAAGTAGAGGGGATGATCGCGGCTTCCTGTGAACTCGGGGCGCAATTTATAGGTGAAGGGGAGAGGGTAAGCCCTGCACAGGTTGCGAGCTTGGCGGGATGAGCTCTCGGCGCTGCATAGGGAGAAGTACGGCTGGACACCAGGAAACACGGTGAGGACGACCGCGTGGCGGCGGCGTGGCACGGGAGCATTGGCCGGGTGACGCAAACTGCAGAGAGTGACGCGGGCTGCAGTTCGCGCGACCTTCGGCTCTGCTCTGGGGCACCAGCGTCGAGAGGAAGAAGAAGGGCAGTGCCTTCGGCTGGCAAGTGGGCCGCACCGTGCAATGGGGTCCACATGGCAGCGAAAGAATGGTGGACTTCAAGCAAATTTACATATCAGAGTGAAAATAAGTTCGTTGAACCAGTTGGGTATCATATCTGAAATTTAATGAGGATTTTAATTCACGTACTAGAGATGATGAAGATTATCCTGTAAAATTTTTAGCTTGAGATATGATGTGTATATTTTACAAAAAATCTGACAAGCTACTATGCAAAAAATTGTGTTTTCTGTTTTATAATTATCAGAGGACATATATCTCACTAAAACTTTTTGAAATTTTTTTTAAGAGTTTATATTGAGTATATAAGCCTTCAGTAAAAATTTCAGTTTAATATATTTCGTATGTAATTTATAAAAATTCTTACATTAAGATTCTCAGATTTTCAGAAATCCTGTTTTTTAATTTTTAAATATATTAAAAATTATTATTTATTTTTAATATTTTTAATGTATATTAATATATCCAAGGTGAATATAATACAAAAAGTTTCACATAAAATTTATGGAAATTTAATTCTGACATAATTACTATTACTAGTCATGATTCATTAATTAGGCATGTATTGTATATAATGATTACTTGGCTTTTGTTAAAAAAAATTCAGAAGAAGGATTCTAGATATCTCTCAAGATTAGGCAGGGATTTTATACATTTTATTAACATAAGCTTTTATTATTGTTATTCATCTATTACTTATAAAGATTTTTCTATTACAGCAAAATCAAGGAAAATCCAAAAAAATCAGAAAATGCAGAAAAAGCATTAGTAAATATAATTAATTTATAAAATTTAGTTTCTTACTTTATTTTAATTTTTGGGATGTTACATTTGGCTTCTATTCGACACGTTTTCCATATAAGTGATCATTAGGGTCTAATATGGACTTAATTCAGATTAGCACAAACATAAGATATTTTTGTACAATCAGCAAGGGTATTATTTTTCAAGGTCGTAAGATTTGGTTTCATCAAATTTGAAGTTCGTTTATGAAAGTTATGACTATTCGGACAATACAAGTATTGATACTTCGACTACTAAACATTTATTGTTTTCTATGGTAAACCTTAAATATTTTTACACATCTGGGATCCTTGTAATGTCAGGAGTATAAAAAAAACTAAGTTTGCCTATATTCAAGTTCATTTAATCTATATTCTACTATTTGATTCTCTATGCATATGTATACATTTTGCACTTGGGTTATTTCATATTTTTCAAGAGAAATCAAATCAAGTTTATCTTTTAGCCATCTTGGTAAATTCAGGTAATATACTGTCTTAACAGTATTTAGAAACAAATTTTTTTCTTATTTTGGATTTCTTTTACATAAGTTATGTATATTTGAGTTTTTAGTGTATTGAATGTATCCTTTAATAGAAAGTAGCTCAAACATAAATGAAATCTAAATTTTTTTATATATTTGAACTTCTGGAAGCATAAGGATTCAATTAAAATTAGTTTCATTCAATTCTAAGTTTTTTTGCAAAATTTTTATACAAAGCATATCTTTAGGCCTTTTATTCAAATTTGAATTTCAAATTCAACCAGTGATCATTTTCAAAATATTATTGCATATTATGAAGGTACCTGATTTTACATGAATATAGAAATTCATTTCACAAATTTTGGAGTTATAATGCAAAAGATATGGCTGACTGAATTAACTCGGTTTCTGAAAATAACCTAAAAATACAAAATGTGCTTTCTAAACAGGGTTGGCGTATTTTACCGATTGCACTGGCTTCATTTCGCGCCATTGACGACTGGGGCCCAGGAGGCAGTGAGACGAAAGCAGGGGGAACTAGGGCTTGCCGGCGCCGCTACTCTGGTGGGTCTCCGACCGAATCGGTGACACGGTGAGCATCAGGGCATCACCCCGCACCTGATGGTGGGGTCAATCACCTCCGGCAACGGCCGGAGAGGGCTGCCACCGTGGGCCAGAGATGGCGACGGCAGGGGCTAGCCGGAGGCGGTGAAGAAGAGCTCGCCCCTAGAGAAGACCAGTTGGGAGAGCATCAGTGGCACGTATGGGTTCCATTTTTATGGTTGGATGAACCGGAGACTTACCGAGGAGCTCCACCACCGAGCGCCGGCTTTGGGGAAGAAGGCGCGTGCGCGGCAGTGGTTGATCGGCAGGGAAGAGCTGAAATCGATGAGCGAGATGGGTTCAGGGATGCTCAAGGATGCTACGGCTGTGAGCAATTTAAGAATGGCTCACCGATTTGCTTAATCTTCCACCTCTCCCCTCTTCTTGCTTGCGACGACAATGGAGCTGACAGAGCTGAACTCGGCAGTGATCTGGGAGGAATGATCAGGCTGTGGGGTTCCTGAAAGGCGTGCAAGGAGATGTGCAGTGGCCGAGCTCTTCACTAGCTCTTCCTTCCTCTTTTGGCTTACTGAAGCATGGCTCAACTGACGGCATTGCTTGACCTCCTTGTTCTTCTCTGGTTACTCGCTTCACTGGATGAGACTCGCTTAAAGAAAGGGAGGATGAATGCATGAGGCTTTCGACGGGAGGCTCTACCTGAGGCTTTGCTTATACGACTTGGGGCTTGCTGGCTTTGGATGGAAAGCTCTGGACTTCGGCGAGGTGTCCCCAAAGCACAGGAGATGGGATGGCTTCAGGACAACCTCATGCTGGGCATTAAAATGGCTATCAATCAAGTTGAAAAATTGTGAAACTTTTTTACTAGAGTCTCCTGGTTGTTGTTAGCTTTCTGTAAAATTTTGGGACGAAAATACCAAATAATTAATTTATAACAATTCTGACACTGTGCATTGCTCAGAATTTTAATTTCAGCTTTTGATTTATTTAAGGGTAAAAATTTTATTATTTATTTTTAAAACTTTTTTAAATTGTTTGGTTTGGGTGAAGGATATCTCTATAAAAATTTTAAGTCAAAATATGGCGTAATTATTTTAAACAAATTCTGACATCATAATTTTCAGATTTTCAAAGCCTCTGTTTTTGAATTTTTAGAAGATTTAATTACATGATAAATTCCTGAAATTTTTAACAGAAGTATATTCTGCCCTGAGGGTGTCATACTAATTTTTATGGCTCCATAAAAATTTTCTATGATTTTCTAGTAACTTGACTTCGACTATTTCTAATCAAAAGTGTTATCATTCATCTCATTTATTTACTTTTCTATGCATAAAATTTTTACTAGATAACTTTACTGTTTTACCAGCATGGCTAGGATTCCATGGTAATTTTTTCTAACTTTTTACGTTTACCATTTTACCTTTTTACCATTTCCATTCATTATTTCTATTTATTGGATTTTCCATTCAATACAAGAATCCAAAAAAATCCAATTAAAAACCAATAATGCCAATAAAATTCAGAAATAAACATATTCAAATTTAAAATATTTATTTTTATTTTATTGTATTTTTCAGGATGTTACAGGCGACGTCCAAGCATGATGTTTACATGATGCAGAACTATTCAGTGATCTTAGGTCTGTTTGGTCAAATTTGTTCCAATACTACTACTACACAGTAACTTGCTCCAGGAAATTAGAAGAGGGCAGAGGCAAATCACAAGGGAACCTGACCTTCAAGCCATTGTGGGAGAGGACGTCACTTGGCCGAGGTCGTCCACGTTGGGGGAAGGACGCTGTTGACAATGCTTGGTGCGGACGCTTGTCAGGACCTGCAAATCGCACTTAGGAAAATCAGCTCGGATTCAGAAAGGAATCGGAAATTCTTGGACCTGACAACGCTGGGGGAGCTCGTCCTCGTCGGGGATTTGATTGTCTGCGCTCGGGGGATGTTTAATGCGTGTACCAGCTTGTCCGAACTGAAACTTATCCCTTATCTCTTCCCTTCCCAATGACAAGTGGCCCTCGACTGTTTTGGCCCCGTTTGCTGGCACGGCGACGGGAAAGTTGGCTCTCCCACTGTCGATGGACCCGGTCCCGCCTGTTAGTCGCGTGCCCCGTCTATTCTTCATCGCGCCGCCGAGCTCTCTGCTCCCTGTCTCGCGCGCCCTCTTCCTCACCGAGACTGAAGCGTCCCCGCCGCCCAAGCGTTTGGTTGCCGCCACGTCCATCCTTGGGAGTCTGCGTCAAGCCTCGAGAGCTCTGCGCCATACCCTGACCAGCTTGCATCATTCTGAGCCGAGCTGAAATCGCGCGCCAAATTCAGAACCGAGCCGCTGATTTCGCCCCGTTCAAACCCTGTCGATCACTGCCTTTGCTACCTATAAAAGCTAGCCCTGGGTTCGTAGAAGCGTCGCCCATCATCCCCCTCTACTTCCCTCACTTCCATCTAGCCAAAGCACCTAATTTTGCCTTGCTTCCGCCATGGCCGAAAGCTCCAAAGCCCAAAGCCGATTGTAATTCTCGTAATACAGAGAATCATTCCCAAATTCCTTTGAACCTCACCATTAGTAAACTATAGCAATCAAAAGCCCTCAACAATAATTGTGAATCGTCAACTAAAGACCCATCGCCACCTACTGTTCTTCTTCTCCAAAAAACGGCGCAAGGTGGTAGCCCATTCCGGCCACCTTCCAATCTCATCAGCTAGCAAAATAGAACCTCTAGTGTCCCCTGATGCTCATTCTGCTACCGATTCCAACCGAACCATCTCCGGCCATCTTTTCCGGCGATCCACCATTATTGCCTCTGACTCTCCTCGGTGGCGCACCTCTCTGTTGCATCTCCGACCAAACGGGTACCGCCCCTGAGTGTGGCTCACCTCCCTGAAGCCCACTGCGCCGCCACCCGGACCAACCTGAGCCGCTTCTCCGGCGACAAGCCGTGGAGGTGAGGCCTCTATACTGTCTCACTGCGCGGTGGGCCCGCTCTATCAGCCAGCGCAAAAGCTCCAGTTCAACCAGTAAAGGCGCCTTCACAATAGGACATGCGTATTTCATTTTCTTGATACATTTTTCAAACCGGTTAATTGTTCAAACATCTGTAACTTTCACATTTTCAATCCAAATGGAATGAAACAAATATCTATATTCATATAAAATCAGGTAGTTTCAGGATATGCAATAATATTTTGAAAATGTCCATTGGGTGAATTTGAAATTCGAATTTGAATAAAAGGCCTAAAGATATGCTATCAATAAAATTCTGCAAACAAACTTAGAATTGAATGATTTTTTTTTTAGTAAAATCCTTATGCTTCCAAAAGTTGAAATATATAAAAATATTTGAATTTTATTTATGTTTGAATTACTTTCTATTAAAGATTTCATTCAATGCATTAGAAATTCAAATAAGCATAACTTGTATGCAAGAAATGTGAAATAAACAAAATTGATTTCTAAATATTAGTATGACAGTATAATACCTAAATTTTCCAAAATAATTAATAAATGAACTTGATTTGAGCTATCTTGAAAAATATGAAATAACTTAAATGTAAAATGTATATATATGCATAGAAAATCAAATAGTTAAAATATAGATCAAATGAATTCAAATTATCACCAAACTAGTTTTTTTATACTCCTGGCATTGCAAGGATCTCAGATGTGTAAAACATTTAAGGTTTACCATAGAAAACAGTGAATGTTTAGTAGTCGAAGTATTAATAATTGTATTATCCGAATAGTCATAACTTTCTCAAACTAACTTCAAATTTGACAAAACCAAATCCTATAACCTTGAAAAATAATGCTCATGCTGTTTATACAAAAGTATCTTATGTTTGTGTAAAGTTGAAATAAGAACATGTTAGACCCTAATGATTGCTTATATGGAAAACATCTTGGATAAAAGCCAATCATCAAAAATCAACTTTAAATCACTCTTAGTGTCATACCATATTAATGCCTAAAAAATGGGTAGATTATCTTATAGGGTGTAGTCACAATCTTATACCAAAAACTGAACCTTTGTCGTGTAGTTATAGAAACATTTAAGCATTTCTAACAGTCCGTAAAATATCTCGTCTAAATGCAAATATTATGAAGATTAGTTTAGAAATGATATTTAGGATATGTACTATCATATTATGGAAAAATATTTTATTTACAACATGCTTTTAAACTAAATCCTGCTAGTTGCATACCCTTAAGTATTATGGTCGTCGTAACCTTTAATATCATATAAGCTTTTTCAACAATGAGTATTATATCTCGTCTAAACACTAAAATGTATGAAATTAGCTTAGATATGTTCTTCAAAGTATATGCTACCCTTTTTCAAAGAAATAATCTTGTTTCATCATGTTTTGCATGTAAATCATGTTAGCCAAATAACCTTAAGTGATATGATTAATGAACTTCATAATATGAATAAGTGAGCTTTGTAATAATGAAGTTTGTAGTTAATATATTTGTATCACCAGAACCTTCTTAAAAACCATAAATAAATCCAGTAACCTAGCTTAACAGATCTAACTTATTCAAAATCCTTTTTATGCAAAATCGCTTAAGGAATTAAGTGCTATTCACATAACCACTTTAATTAGTGTTTTAATTATTTTAATCTAAATAATTTTAGCATCTATAATTCGAAGTTATAAATACAAGAATTCATAATTTTAGCCTCTTGAATTCATAAATTAAGAATATATAATCTATAAAAGAAACCCTATTTGTTCGTCATTAAGCCATTAAGTATATGAATATGTAATTATCTAATTCGTGAGGTCTTGAAATCGTTTAATCCAAACCCTAAAGCATTCCTGCTTTCTTCAGTGAATTTTTATTTGGCTTTCTGTCTGTTTTCTTTTTGCCCTTATTAAAGTTGGACATTTGCTATATTTCCGATTGATCGACGTGTAGAATCCGACATCCCTTCCTCCGTCGTTGCCTCCGTCAACTGCGACCGCGTCTTTGTTGTAAGCAATAAATAAGCAAGGAAAGCACCCCTTTTGACCATCTTGATCCCAGAATTTAATTTACATTGTGTTTATTAAAATGTTTCATGCATGCGTTTATTTTCTGTAAATTCGCTATTTTGTGGTGCTGGTAGTTATACCTATTGTCTCATGAAACTTCCTTGATAAGTATGAATATGTGAACCTTGATAACCATAGATTGAGCATAGACAATTACTTAATGTCACCATGGGTATATGCGATTAGCCATGCTTTTAGAACTAAAGAGGTTGATGATCAGATCAAAATTTGTTTCTGGAGAAATGGAAAATATTGCAATTGAAGCTGTTGATTATGGGTATTTTGATTAAAAACCCAAAATAAAACTATGGTTTTGATGCGGGCGATTATTGGCAATAGCCAGAGGTGCAGAGGGATTTGCACGTAGTGTAGGGTGGAGTATCGCCCGTGTCGGTTTAAGGACCGAACTTAGTGTTGTATGATCCAAGATAATCCGTACAACCATAAGTGTTGGGATGGGGCAACCTTAAACCAATTAAGTTATCTAGTTTAACTTTGCATTTATGGAAGGCGGGAGTATAGCGGGAGCTTTTCGGTCAGGACTGCTTGTGACGGGCTTCCACACCGAACTTTCTAATCCTCGGTGTGGGTAAATGCATACCCGTGCAACGGTGTACGCCTTGCCATGAACAGAAATGGTGTATGGGGTGTTGTGTGAAAGGAACCATGTCTTGGGTGTGTGTTTCTGTTTCTATGGCAAGGGCTTAACGTCCCGGGCTGGTGCAAAGTTAACCTAAATAATGTAAAGGTTTTCGTCAAAAACATTTTGGCCACACGCCAAAGGTGCGTGAAACATGCGGCAAAAAGAAAAGGTAATGACTTGTGGGTAAAGTTGTACACCTCTGCAGAGTGTAAATCTAATCGATTAGCCGTCCCCTCGGTCATGGGAAACTTGGTGAACTTGCACTAGTTAAATGTTTTGTATTTTCTAAAATGGGTTTTGGTTTAAGCTTGTTTTAGCAGCTGTTGCTTTATGTCAAAGGACCGACATTGTTGGATTCCATTTTTGGATTATTCGATGCTCACGAAGGGTTGTGAGTATTACTTATGCTTTACTTATTTCATATCAATCAACTTGCTCTTACAAATTCCGTTTACAAATAACTTGATTTACAATATCAATTCTGCTTTATGCAAATTAACTGTAGTAGCCTCCTTTGCAATGGCCTGCATATATTATAGGTTTTGCTAAAAGTCTTGTAGAGTACGAAAGTACTCACCCTTGCTTATATATTGTTTTTAGGTGGATAAGTTAGCGAAGCTTCGAGGATTCCTTTCGTCGCAGGTTGCGGGATTTTTCTTCATCGTGATCTTTCTAGGGATTATGCCTTGTCAGTTGCTTGCGGGTTTTGGATGGGCACACTACAAGACTTTGCTTCTTTTACTGCTATATGCTCTGAGTTGTAAGATTTTCTTTGTATAGTAGCTTCCGCTTAATAATATGTTGTATAGTTGTGATTCCAATTGTTGTGTATGTGCGTACTAGCTACTGATCGTGGGACTAGTACGGAATGCACATTAGATTTCCATTTTTACATGTATGTAAAAATGGGGATCGTTACATACCCGAAATGCCATAATTCGGGTAAGGTTTTTTTTGAGGTCAGTGACTGCAGTCTGTTTCTCAATTCCTCAATCTCCGCAATGATACGCTCATACTCAGTAAGAAAACCTTCAGTTTGTTTTCGTAAAGCCAAGGCATTTGCGTCAGTAGTTTTTAGTTCCTCTATTTTAGTTTATGACTGGTGTTTGAATACTTGCAACTATTCTTTCAGACTGGCAATCTCTTTCTGATATCCTTGAATCTCCTCTACCCCTCGTAGTTTTGTGGTTAGTAAAATTATAATTAGTAGAATTAGAAAAGAAGATAAAGCAAATTTCGTTGTGAGAGAGGGTGAAATTGCAAAACAATGGTGGAAGAGGGAGATCATAGAGAGTGTGATTCTGAGATCAGGGACAGTGTGGTTTTTTTAGCTTTTTCGGCAGTCCATAAAATGTCATGTTTAAACGTAATTTTTAGGAAGAATGGACCAGATTTGCTTGCTCTTTGATATATGCACTACCATATTTTGGAAAAATGTGTAATTTATACCTTAGTTTGCATCTAATTTCCACTAGTGCACTAACCCTAAGTATTATAGTCAACAACAACTCATGTCATGTTTTTTAGCCTTTTCGGCGGCCCGTAAAATATCATGTCTAAATGGAATTTTTATGAACAATGGACCACATTTGATCTTTCATATATGCACTACCATATTCTGGAAAATATTTAATTTACACCTGGCTTTGCATCTAATTTCCACTAGTGCAATAACCCTAAGTATTATAGTGTCGGGACCCGATTCTGAGAATCCGGACCCTCTGTGTATTCTATGCCAGTCCAGGATCACACTAGCACACACAGCCTTTATAGGGTTGCACTTTGCAGACATTACAGCGATACAATAATAAATAGTGCAAACGTTTATATAAACTGAATTGTACGACCTTATGGTCTCCTTACATAAATCAGCCACGCAGGGCTTACATTATCAGAGTAAAAGGAAACAGCGGAAAACAGTAAAACTTCGTGGAAGCCTTCATCTTGCCACAGGCAACCGATTGGGCTTGCCTCCTAATTATCCGGATCTTCAATGAACTCCTCCTCCCAGGCCGGTGTAGACTCCTCCACTGATGTTGGGGTTGATAGGTAAGAAGGGGTGAGTACTCAAGGCACTCAACAAGTAAGGCACAGAATGCGGTACTATTACTACATGCAAGGCTTATGTAACATCCCAAAAATGCAATAAAATAAAAATGAATATTTTAAATTTGGATATGTTTGTTTCTGAGTTTTACTGGCATTATTGGTTCTTATTTGAATTGTCTTGGATTTTTGTATTGAAGGAAAATCAAGCAAAAGAGAATAAGAAAAGGGAAATGGAAAAATGGTAAAATGATAAACATAAAAAGTTAGAAAAATTTACCATGGAACCCTATACATGCTGGTAAGTCAGTAAAGTCAACAAGATAAAATTTTATTCACACAAAAATAAATAAATGAAAGGAAGGGCAATACTTTTTGACTAGAAACAGTAGAACTCAAGTTATTAGAAAATCTTCGAAAATTTTTATGGAGCCATAAAAATTACCATCACACCCACAGAGCAGAATCTATTTCTGGTAAAAATTTTAGTAATTTATCATGTGATTTAGACCTTCTAAAAATTCAAAAATAGAGGCTTTGAAAATCTGAAAATTTCCATGTCAGAATGTTTATAAAATAATTACATCGTATTTTGACTTGAAATTTTTATAGAGACATACTTAACCCAATCCAAACGATTAAAAAAAGTCTTAAAAATAAATAATAATGTTTTAACCTTTAATTAAATCAAAATCCAAAATCAAAATTCTATGCAGTGCACAGTGTCAAAATTATTATAAATTAATTATACTGTATTTTTGTCCCAAAATTTTACTGGAAGCTAGCCACTCCCAGTAGACCGTGGTCAAAAATTCCGTAGTGTAGGGTGCAGTATCGCCCGTGTCAGATTAAAGACTGAGAAATGGGACGGTAGATCAATGAATTCCGTACAACCACGAGGGCTTGTATGGGCGGGGCTTAGCCTATTAAGTTGTTTAGATGTGACTTTGCATCTAAGGAAGGCGGGAGATTGCACAGGCATTCCGATCAGGTCTGTCTGTAGGGGTTTCTACATACCAATGCAACGGTGTACGCCTTGCCATGGACAGAGACGCGGTGTTGGGTGTTATAAATGTGGATCCACGACTTGGGTGAGTCTCTCTGTTTTTAGGGCGAGGGTTAACATCCCGGGTTGGTGTAAAGCCACGTCTAGATAATGTAACGGCTCTGTATGATCTCCTTGTGACACACCAAAGGAAGTGTGTTAATTGATCTAGCGAAAAGGTTGATCATTCCTTGTGGGTAAAGTTGTACACCTCTGCAGAGTGTAAGATCTAATCGATTAGCCACGTCCACGGTCAAGGACACTTGGTGACGTTATAACATGCTAGAGTCTTTGGTATTTTCTAAAATGGGTTTCGTTTGAGCTCGTTTTAGCAACTGTAGCTTTATGTTAAAGGGCTGACATTGATAGACCTTGTGGTTTGGATTATTGAACTCACGTCATGGAGGATGTGAGTATTACTTCTTGTTGTATCTATTTTATTATCAATCAACTTGCTTTTATAAATTTCGTTTGCAAATGATAACTTGTTTTACAATTCAATTTTGCTTTATGCAAATTAAGCGTATTAGCCTTTCCTTTGAAATGGCCTGCATATATTATAGGTTTTACTCATGTCTTCTTGAGTACGTAAAGTACTCACCTAGCTTAATTATTATTTTAGGTGGAAGAGTTAGAGAGGCTTGAAAGTCTCTTTTAAATGCAGTTTGGGATCTTCTTTATCGTCGTGTTCTATCTGGAGTTTATGCCTTGTCAGTTGCCTGCGGGTCGGATGGGCAAACTACAAGATATTGCTTCTTTTGCTGCTATCCTCTGTTTTGTAAGCTTCTCTTTGTGTATTAGTTTCCTCTGTAATTATTTGTGGTGTAGCTATGATTCCAATTGTTGTAAATATGTGAGTGCTAGCTATTGATCCGAGAATAGCACAAGTAATCACATGAAGGTTCTGTTCATGAGAACAGGTCTCACAAAGTTAGTATCGAGCTTTCTTGATGTAGGATAAACCCTAGATAGAATGGTCGTTAGTAGTAGAAGAATCAAATTCAAAATCTTATTTTCAGTTATTACTATATTTGCAAAATGTAGTTTTTGCTATTCTGACCTCCTCCTTATGATCCTACTCTTACCCGCATTTTCATTTTGATTTGTAAACAAATTCTTCTTTCCTTAAAGTAATTCTCCTATAGTTCATCTTCGCTAATTACTTACGAGGATACAGAGACATGTCGCTACCACCCTTCATGTTGCCAATGAAGACTAGAATGTCTACGCCGACAATCTGAAGGAAGCAGACAATGCTTCACTAACCTCGACAAAGTTGAAGTAAAACTCGAAGATTCTACATCATGAAGAACCAACATCACTCGATAGTGAAATGCAGAAGATTAGAGTATATTAGGTTCTTCGTTAGGAAAGGAACCCTTATACGTGGCATGTTATTCCACTCGAGTTATATAAAGCATTTTTATGTGGTGTCTTTCTCTTGCTATTGTGAATTGGTTTTTATTTTGTTTGCCCGGGTGATTTATGTGTGAACTTAACCTCTAGGTTAAAGTTTCACAATAAGATGTCCTTATGTATAGGTATGGGAAAACTTAACCCATATGATCAGTAGGCAAACATCAAATAGTTTGTCTCTTATCCATATAAAATTTCTTACAAGCTTATCCTTCCTTTTTGTAGACTTCTCACCTATGTAGTCTTTTAGGTCACTAACTTTTCTAAAAAATCAGGCTTATTAAGATTAGTAATATAGTCTCTATTACTACTTCTAACTTCTTGAGACCACATCCTCCATGAATAAGTCAAAGCCAAGACTTCCACATATTAGTAATCACCAACTTATTTAAGTCACCTTAGACTAGCTGAAACCTAATTCTTCTCAATGACAATCCTTGATCATGCCTAAAAATTCACCTCATTACTTTGTCTAGATTATATACCATGAAAATGAACTAGAACCCGAGAAGTTCTATACTTCTAAATAGAAACCTTGGGATGGTTGTCAAAAGGAAAACTGGAAAAAAAATAATAATTGAAAATCCTATTTTCTAATAGGAATATAAAAAGAGCAGCATTAGTTGTATATATACTCTTTTTCCCATTTGTAAAATTTAGTTTCCTTATCTGTATACTCTTTCCTCTTATTGGGTATCTCATATACTCAATTCCCCTCTGTAGAACTTTCTTTGTTCACTTCTAGTTATTCTTTCTAGAAGGAGTTCTCTCCTTATGCTTAATAAAAACCACTGACAGATCTTTTTGAAAGTAATTCTGGTAGTAAGTCGACAACATCATGACGTTCGCGTAATAACTTTAAGAAGATGGAAGTAGCAAAGAATCATAACTTCACCGACTTCATAGAAGCTTTGTATTACTAACATCAGCAAATGGAGCAAATGTTAAAAGAAACTCGTCACCGAATAGCCTACTATAAAAGAAAGTATTATCTAAAGTACATATTATTCTAAATAAACCTCTTGAACATAAATACGTATGATTAGGCTAATAGAAGAAAAACCTTAGGTACCCCTCCCATATACTAAGTTGAATGCATATATAATTTTACTGTGTTGTTAAAATTTTGTTGTAAATCTTTTGTATTGTCTTCTGGGTTATTCTCGTAAATGTTAAACCATTAGGTTGAAATTTACGATGTGTCAACCCTTATTTAATAAGAAAATTTAATTAAGAAAATTTTAAGGAACGAAAAGTTGCCTTATGTACTAATAATTACTAATAACCAACCTTGAAACAATGTTTTAATAAATGAAACTTGCCTTATAAACTAACTAGCAATCACCTAATCCATATATAGGCTATTCACAAAATAATATTTTAATGAACAGAATGTTACTTTGTAAAATGGATAGCTTTCATCTAACCATATCCTCCCAATTTCAACATCTTGAAGACACCTGCGGCACAATCCATTAATGCATCCGCAAAAATTAACGAGTAAGAAGTTTTTCAGCCTTTATAATCGACCTTCAGCTCTTCCCAAATAATTCTAGTTGAGATGTATTCTTTCAGTCGTCTCAAACGTTTTAACATACTGTGTACCTCTCCTTAAGTTAGCTTATTTTTGCTAAAGATTCTCGGTGTAAATTGCTAGCACTCCTCATTCACTTTGTGAAAACCAACAGAATTCCATCCAAATAACTTTTTCGTAATAATCATTGTTACAGGATGCCTGTGACAAGATCCCTCAGCAAAACCTTGGAATGTGAAGTCATGCTAAGCTTTCAGCCATCAAATGATAATCCTAACTTAGTCCAACCAAATTTCCAACATATAGAGAAGAGCATTTCCAACTTTGGTGTAATTCTGCGAAAGAGGAAATGGTTTAGATCAGAAACCTACTCCTACATCTCACTCGATACCTAAGCGATGCTCTTTGAAGTGTTGCCAACCCAACCAATTTGAAGATCGTGCTTGCATTCGTTGTGGAGAAATAGGACATCTTCGATGAACATGAAATCAATTGTTCTAGTTGTGAAGGAAATCATTATCCTGGAAAATGTCCTATGAGAAATACCACTTGTTATCTTTGTGAAGGTCAAGATCATCGCCCAGCTCAATGTCCCCTAGATCCGATAGTTGCCAATGCAATTTAGCATCAGAGAGAAATTTGGGCCTTAGTTGCTCAAGATTTGGCAATCAGAAGGGAAAAACTAGCTACACAGAAAATATTGCCTAAGGAGTTAAAGAAGCAACACATAGACCTTGATCGCCTTCATCCAGGAAGTAATAAATGGCCATCGCCATCAACATGTTTCTTGTGTGATGAAGAAGGTCATTGGGCAAGGAATGCCTAAACAACAAGTTAAGATTGAAACAACATCATGGAACATGTAATTGTTCCCAAGAAGGCGTCTCGAAAGAAGCAAAAGTGCTACGTCTGTCACAAGAAGGGTCATATTGCTAATCTGTGCCCCCAAAGAGGACAAACATCTCCT
The DNA here is from genome assembly GCA_036346275.1 of Otatea glauca. Classification (NCBI taxonomy): domain Eukaryota; kingdom Viridiplantae; phylum Streptophyta; class Magnoliopsida; order Poales; family Poaceae; genus Otatea; species Otatea glauca. Next base: position 119,091 of record JAYEVK010000157.1, on the reverse strand, counting down.
AACACTATAGTCATGCCAGAAGTCACCGCAATCAAGATTATAACTACAAGAATAGAAGAAATAAAAGCTAAAGAAGTTTGCCCGAAAAATCAGATAAAGAAGAGGCGTTTGAGCAAAGACGCTTGTCTCGAAAAGAATTCTGCTCAACTCCACCCTCAATTTCAACCATCATTTGTTCATTCCTCCAACAACACCAATGAACATCTGTCTGTTACTCAAAACCAGATAGCCAAAAATTCTTGCTTTTGCTATGGTGAACGTGGACATTATGCCAACAAGTGCCCAAAGAAGAAGCAAAATCCTCCTCGTTCTCAACCCCATGAAGCCAAGCAACAGCTGCAAGGACAACCTCAAGGCCAACAAGCACCTATCTCGCATTTACTCCAACTCAAGACATTAATCATGGCATACGACACAATGCCGGTACATCTCTCAAAATCAGTTTCTACGAGCTTAGGTTAATTTGAAATCGTCTTGTCTCTTTATATCTACTTAAAGTCAACCAAAGTTTCATATAGAATCTGTTCTTAAAGTAATATTTTGATAGGCGGAATGTTGCCTTATAAATCTAACTGAACTCTCAACAAAATATACCTAATTTAATCCTTCCAAATGGCTGGTAAAAGGATAAGTGCTAAACTTTCAGTTTTCATCTTTAGCCATTACTCGATAAACCTTCCATCTGTTTTATAACATCAGCGAATAACCTTTCTGTTGTTTTAAATAAGATGGACAATGTCGCCTGCGTCAACCGAGAAGAACCTCAACACTTTGCCAACATCTGCCCAAGAAAAACTTTACATCACCTCGTTGAGGAAGACATTAGTAATCTCCAAGCTATCTCGAGGATCTAGGAAACATCAAGTACTTGAACAACCCCTGCCTCGACGTCAGGCTTTAAATGTAATCATCTTCCTTATGTAATTACACCCGACACTTAATGTAATATTGAGTACGTCTTTTATGTAGTGCAATCAACCCTTTTGACTCTGTACATTATATTCCTTCATAATTGCCAAGTGCAAAGAAAATCAAAACGCTATGTTTACCGAGATGACCAAACGAATTAAATCATCCGGATCATATTATAATCCTCCTACCTCAACCCAAGTTCTTGAGTTATCTTTACCTTGTTTTCAATCTAAAGACAACTTTGAATGGCATTCATTCTCAACCAATCTAAATCAACTAATGTTGACTATACTGATCAACCGTTGTATTCAAATATCATTTCTTGATGATAACATTCGACTCTTCTCAAATGAATCTAATAACAATGCATATTTTCTTTTACATCAAATAACCTAAGCATCTTGCATGCCACTCTCTAAATTAAATTATCCTTATTAACAATCCTAGTTATTCAGTTAAAAGATATATGTAGAAATATCCTCATCTGCTTCTGAAAAGTCTAAATATTAGTCTTCTCTATTATGGACACATCAACTCGGAGTCATAAGACGAAGATCCAGCGAAGAGAATACACCGAAGCAAAAAGACAAGAAAACGACAAGATCACCTCCGAGAAAGAATTTCCTAACCCATTTAGTCCTTGCAAATCTCAAGGATGAGATTTCTGTAAGGGGGGTAGATTTGTAACATCCCGAAAAATACAATAAAATAAAAATGAATATTTTAAATTTGGATATGTTTGTTTCTGAGTTTTATTGGCATTATTGGTTCTTATTTGAATTGTCTTGGATTTTTGTATTGAAGGAAAATTAAGCAAAAGAGAATAAGAAAAGGGAAATGGAAAAATGGTAAAATGGTAAACATAAAAAGTTATAAAAATTTACCATGGAACCCTATACATGCTGGTAAGTCAGTAAAGTCAACAAGTAAAAATTTTATTCACACAAAAATAAATAAATGAAAGGAAGGACAATACTTTTTGACTAGAAACAGTAGATGGCAAGTTACTAGAAAATCTTATAAAATTTTTATGGAGCCATAAAACTTAACATGACACCCACAGAGCAGAATCTACTTCTGGTAAAAATTTCAGGAATTTATCATGTCATTTAGACCTTCTAAAAATTCAAAAACAGAGGCTTTGAAAATCTAAAAATTTCAATGTCAGAATGTTTATAAAATAATTACACCGTATTTTGACTTGAAATTTTTATAGAGACATACTTAACCCAATCCAAACGATTAGAAAAAGTCTTAAAAATAAATAATAATGTTTTCACCTTTAATTAAATCAAAATCTGAAATCAAAATTCTGAGTAGTGCACAGTGTCAGAATTTGTATAAATTAATTATAAGATATTTTTGTCCCAACATTTTACTGGAAGCTAAAAACTCCCATTAGACTGTGGTAAAAAAGTTTCGTAATTTTTCAACTTGGTTGATAGCCGTTTTTGCGTCTGGTACTGAAGCCATGATGTTTCTGTTCTTTGGAGACACCTCACCAAAGTCTAGAGTTTTCCTTCTCATGGCTGTGTTTAAGCCAGCCCGTTGATTCATTCTCAGCACACAAGCCAAACGCAAGAGCTAACCAGCCATTTGAGTCATTCCCACCAAAGCACAAAGCCAGCAGCTCCAAGTCGTGAGCACAAGCTTCAGGCGTTCATCCCCTTCTTCACCTCAGCCTCATTCCAGTGAGTGTAGCACCAGAGAACATCGCATACCCACGCCTCTAGGAAGCACAAGGTAACGAAGACTATCAATGAGCAACTCGGGGCGCCGAAGCTTCTTGGGAGGTCGAGCACCAGCCCGGAAGGTGAAGCCACCTCTTCCCTCCATTGCCGCCGCAAGCAAGAAAAGGGAGCGAAGCCAAATTCGAGCAAATCGGTGAACCATCCTTAAATTGCTCATATCTGTAGCACCTTAGGATGTCCCTGAGGCCTAATCAAACATCATTTTTAGTTCTTCACTCATGGAGCACCGTCGCCACGAAACCTTTCTTCCCCAAGGACGGCGCTCGGTGGCGGCCTAGCTCGGCGCTTCTCCGGATGAATCGATCCCCAAAATGGTACTCCCTAGCCTCACTGATGCTCACCTCGTTACCCATTCGAGCTAAAACTCGCTGCTGCTTCTTCTCCGGCGAGTCTCCACCATTTCGCCGCCCCCTCACGGTGGCAGGGTACTCCGGCCATCACCGGAGGTGAAGAACCTCACCATCCTGTGCGACTTCCCGAGCTCATGCTCTAGCTGCCCTCCCCCTCGTCGGATCTTCACCGGAGCGTAGTCGCCAGTGAGCCCTAGCGCCTTCTCTGCTTCGACTCACTGCGCGGCAGGCCTGACTTGTCAGCGAGCGAGCTCTTCCAGTTCAAACCGGTAAAAGACGCTTTCTGTACTGTGAAAACGTATTTTTGATTTTCTTTAGAATTTCATACCCGAGGCAATTTAATTAGCTATATCTTTTGCATTATAATTCCAAATGGAATGAAACAAAGTCCTAAAAACATCTAAAATGTTGTAGTTCCATAATATGTAAAAACATTTTGAAAAACTTTAATGGGTTAATTTGAAATTCAAATTTAAATAAAAGGGCTCAATGTATGCTACATATTAAAATGTTGAAGATAAACTTAGAATTTAATGGAAACAATTTTATTGGAATCCTTATACTTCTAGCAACTCAAATGTATAAAAATATTTAGATTTTAACTTAGTTTGAATCATTTTCCATTAGAGATTGTTCTCAATACTATAGATATTCAAAAATACATAGTGCATGCAAAAGAAATCTGTAATGAGTAGAGTTAATTTCTAAATACTAGCATGTCAGTAGGGTTTCTAAATATGTCAAAATATTTAAATAATAATCTTCATTTGAATTGTTTCATGAATAGGATATGATTCTAAAACAAAAGGCACATGAATATATGTATGCACATAATAGCTAGCAGTAATATATGCATACATATATAAATTTCAGAATGAGTTATGAAACTAAATTGTTATGCTGAGATGATTAAAATATGAACTTGATTTAGGCTTGTTAAATAAATAGTAAGTGATTCAAATGGAAAAGGTGTGTGTATATATATATACATACATACATGCATATGAAGAGTATTTAATAGCTGACAAAGTCATGAATTAGTATTAGAATGAGTAATTTGTCACTGTTAAAATGTTTTAATGAAATATCATATATGCACAAGTTTAAATTGCATTAAGAGCATAAGTCTCCTCCATGTAAAAGAATATTATTTCGTTAAGGTTTGTATATAAAAGAGTCTAGTAACATAACCCTAAATGTTGTGTTTTCTAAATAAATAAAACACTTAAGCATTTTTAACAACCCGTAGAATATCTCTTCCAAATGCTAATATTACGAAGATCAGTCCAGAAATGATATTTAGGATATGTACTATCATATTCTGGAAAAATATTTTGTTTATAGCTTAATATTCATCTGAATCCAGCTAGTGCTATAACCCTATGTGATAATTGTTCACTACACTTCTAATCCAATTCCTTATAACATAAACCTTATTATCATATAAGCTTTTTCAACAATGAATAGAATGTCTCATCTAAACACTAAAATGTATGAAATCAGCTTACAAATGTTCTTCAAAGTATACGCTATCCAATTCTGAAGAAATAATCTTATTTCCCAATGTTTTTCATATAAATCCTAGTTGCCAAATAACCCTAAGTTTTATGGTTCATGAACTTCATAATATGAATAAGCAACTTCGCAATAATGATGAAATCCATAGTTAATATATATATTTGTATCACCAGAACCTTCTTAGAAACCATAAGTAAATCCAGTAACCTAACTTATCAGATATACCTTATTCTGAATCATTCCTTGTGTAATATCATTTCAGATTAAGTGATATTCGCATAACCCCTTTTTCTAATGTTTTAATTCTATTAATCTAAATAATTTTAGCATCTATAATTCGAAGTTATAAATGTAAGAAATCATAATTTTAGCCTCTTGAATTAGTAATTCTAGAAAAGATAATCTATAAAAGAAACCCTGCTTTATTCATAATAAAATCATTTAGCTATATAAATGCTTTATTATCTTGAGCTCAAGGTGTGAAATCATCTATTTAAAACCCTAAAGTATTCCTGTTTTCTGCAGTGAATCTTTATTTGATTTGCTTTCTGTTTTCTTTTTGCCCTTATTAAAGTTGAATATTTGCTTTATTTTCGATTGATCGACGTGTAGAATCCGACGTCTCTTCCTCCGTCTTTGCCTCCGTCAGCCGTGACCCCGTCTTCGCCGTAAGCAATGATTAAGCAAGGCAAGCACCCCTTTGATCATATTGATCCCAGTATTTAATTATCATGTTGTTTATCAAATTGTTTCATGCATGCATTTACTTTCTGTAAATTCGCTATTTTGTGATACTGGTAGATATACCTGTTGTCTCATGAAACTCCTTGATAATTATGCACATGTGAACCTTGATAACCATAGAATAGGGCTAGACATTACTTAATGCCAAATTGGGTATATGCGATCATGTTAAACCTGCTTAGCCATGCTTTAGCTTTTTGTGGGGTAGATGATCATGATTAAAATTGTTTCCTGAAGTGTTTTATATGGAACCTAAATGGTCCTTTTTGGGAAAATGGTTGCTAGTAGTTTGCTAAAAACCCCAAAATAAAACTATGGTTTGACACAGGCGATTATTGGCAATAGCCCGATGTGCAGAGGGATTTGCACGTAGTGTAGGGTGTAGTATCGCCCGTGTCAAATTAAGGACCGAGCAATGGGACGTGTAACATCCCGAAAAATGCAATAATATGAAAATTCATATTTTGAATTTGAATATATTTATTTATGATTTTTTTTGACATGATTGGAATTTATTTGGATTTCTTTGGATTTTTGTATTGAATGAAAAATTAAAGAAATGGAATTAAAGAATGGATAATGGTAAAAAGATAAAAAGATAAAAGATAAATTTTGGAAAAATTACCATAGAACCTTAACCACTCTGGTAAGTCAGTAAAATCAAGAAGTAAAATTTTATGCACAGAAAAATGGGTAAATAAAATGAATGACACCTCTTTTTGACTAGAAACAGTACAAGTCAAAATTAATGAAAAATATTCGAAGTATATCTGAAGCTGAAAAAATTACCAAAGCACCCTCAGTACAGTGTTTATACCTGGTAAAAATCTTAGGAATTGATCATGTCGGCAGAGCCCTCTAATAATTCAGAATCAGAGACCATCAAAAACTGGAAATTCTCATGTCAGAATTTCTATAAAATAACTACCCAATATTTTGAGTTGAAAATTTTACAGCAACATACTTGACCTATTTATACCTCCTTGTAAAAGTTTCAAAAATTAATAATAATGTTGGAACCTTTAAATAAATACAAAACCGAAATTCAAATCCTGTACAAACCTACAGTGTCAGAATTTTTATAATTTAACCATGCGGTATTTTAATCTAAAGTTTTACTGAAGGTTAAAACTACCAGTAGAAACTAGTCAAAAGTTTGAGAAAAATTGACCACGATTTGATAGCAGTTTTAATGCTCACATGGAGCTGTCCCGCGGACTTATCCTTTGTTTCGCTTTCTCTCAATGACATGTGGGCCAACCCTTTTGGCCAGTAGCGGTTATTTGGCAAGGATCGGAAAATGCCTCGGTCGCTGCAGGTGGACCCGGCCCCTTCGTCATACCTTTCCCCTCTCTTCCCGTTGTTTCCCATGAGACGCTGCTCGCTCTCCGATTCATCCTCTCGTTTGACTCACTCGATTTGGTTCAATGCATCGGCGCCGCCGAGCAAGAGCAAGCGAATGCTGCCACACTTGTCCTTGACGTCTCCCACACCATACCGCTGCCCCAAACCTGGAAAAATCTTCCGCCACCTCAACGCCAAGAACGAGCCAAGCGCCGTTTTTATTGCGTTTAAACCTGTCGACCACACCCCGCCACCATAAATACCGGATGAGAGTCATTGAGACCCTTCCCCGTTCTTCGAACTTCATTCGAACACGCTTCCTAGCCATTCACGAGACAAGCTCAAACCAAGCTCCCATTCTTTACGTCTTTTTCGCGAACCCGCAAAGAGATATCACCAAATCATCAATTTGGTGCCAATCCTTGCAATTGACTCAATCATGAGCTTCGTAGGTACCTTAATCCATTTCCGAACTGACTTTTGTCAATTTACTTTGCAACATCTTCTCACCCGCCATTGCCGTGAGAAGCTTGAACCTTGAGCTCATGAAGCAATTCACCTCACTGAGTAAGCCATTTTCGAATTCCTCCAGCCTGAAGCTCCATTAGGACACCGTGATCACTTCTTGCCTATCAATTGCAGCTCTGGTTAGTCAAATCACCGCCGCCGCAAGCGCCTTCCTTCCCCACGGCCGGCCGACGGTGACAGCCCAAACCGTCGCTTCTCCGGCCCGGACAACCGCCAAAATGGAATGCCCTGACCCCGTAGATGCTTAAACCATTACCGATTCAACCGGGGAACCACTGCTTTTCTTCTCCGGCGAGCTTCTCCTCCATCCGCCGCATGCGCGGTGGCAGCTTCGCTCAGCCATCCCGCCGTGGCGACCCTGCGTGTCGTGTGCGTGACCCCACGGTGCTGCGCCAGCCACCCATTCCGCGAACCCCACGGAACCGTCGCCGTTGAGCCCGAGCCACTCCTGCATTCGTGTCGCTGCGCGTGGGACCGCCTTGTCAGCCACCAAAGCAATCCAGTGCATTCGTAAAAGGCGCTTTCAACTCTGAAAACGTATTTTGTATTTTCTGGAATTTACATAACCGAGCTGCTTTAAATGCTTATAACTTTTGTTTTGTAACTCCGAATTGAGTGAAATAAAATTCTAAATTCACCTAAAATATAGCTCTATCAGAATATAAAATAATATTTTGAAAATGTTCACTGGGTAAATTTGAAATTCAAATTTAAAGAAGATACAAAAATAAGTACTACATATTAAAAAGTTGTAAACAAACTTTAGGTGGAATGAAACTAATTTTAGTAAAATATTCATACTTCCAGAAGTTCAAATATATAAAAATATTTAAATTTCATTATTGTTTGAAATACTTTTTATTAAAAGATAGTATTCAATGCATTGGAAATTCAAAAAAAATACATAATTTGAGTAAAAGAAATATGGAATAAGTAAAATTTATTTATAAATATTGTCATAGCAGTAGAATACCTTAATTTACCAAAATAATTAATATATGAATTTGATTTGAACTATCTTGAAAAATGTGAAATAACTTAAGTATAAAATGTATATGCATATGCATATAGAATCAAATAGTCAATATATAGATCAAATGAATTCAAATGATCACCAAAATAGTTTTGCTATATTCCTAGCAGTACAAGGTTTCCAGATATAAAATAACATTTAAAGTTTGCTATATAAAACAGTTAATGTTTAATAGTCAAAATGTATATACTTGCGTAATTGGGATAGTTGTAACTTTCATGAAATGAACTCTGAATTTGATGAAACCAAATCCTGTAGCTTTGAAAAATAGTACCCTTGCTGATTAGGCAAAAATATCTTATGTTAGTGCTAGGTTGAAATAAAATAATGTTAGACCCTAATGATCGTTTATAGGAAAACATCGCGGATAAAAGCCATTTGTCGCGAAACCAACTTTAAATCACTTCTAGTGTCATGCCCTATTAATGCCTGAAAAATGGATAAATTATCCTAGGCGGTGTAGTCGCAACCTTATACCAAAAGCTGAGCTGTAGTCGAGTAGTAAATTGAACTATCAAGCATTTTCAACAGCCCATAGAACCCCTAGTCTAAATGCAAATACTATGGAAATCAGTTTAGAAATGATGTTTAGGATATGTACTATTATGTTCTGAGAAAATGTTTTATTTATAACTAATGATTCATATAGTTTTCGCTTATGCAAAACCCTAATATGATAAGGATAGTTGTAGCCCTTTTTAGCCGATTTCGTTCAACTTAAACTTTAGTGTCATGATAGCTTTTTAGCAACGCGTTTAGCTTTTCATCTAAACATTAAAATTCATAAAAGTTGTTCAGAATCATTATCCAAAGTATATACTACACTATTATGATGAAATAATCATATTTCATCATGTTTTCCATATAAATCATGTTGGTTAAATAACCCCAAATATTATGTTTGATGAACCTTATAATATGAATAAGTGAGCTTTGTATTAATGAAGAAGTTTGTAGTTAATATATTTGTATCACTGAACCTTCTTAAAACCATAAATTAATGTAGTAACCTAGCTTAATAGATCCAACTTATTCGAAAACCCTTCTTATGCAAAATCGCTTAAGATTAAGTGATATTCGCATAACCCTTTAAATTGTGTTTTATTTCTTTTAATCCAAATAATTTTAGCATCTATAATTCGAAGTTATAAATACAAGAATTCATAATTTTAGCCTCTTGAATTCGTAAATCAAGAATAGATAATCTATCAGAGGAAACCATGTTTTGCTCATCATAAAAGCCATTAAGTATATAAATGTGTGTTTATCTAAATCACGAGATCTCAAAATCATATAATCCAAACCCTAAATCATCCCTGTTTTCTGCAATGAATCTTTATTTGATTTTCTGTCTGTTTTCTTTTTGCCCTTATTAAAGTTGGATATTTGCTATTTTCCGATTGATCGACGTGTAGAATTCGACGTCCCTTCCTCCGTCGTTGCCTCCGTCAGCTGCGACCGTGTCTTCGTCGTAAGCAATATATAAGCAAGGCAAGCACCCCCTTTGACCATCTTGATCCCAGTATTTAATTTGCATTGTGTTTATTAAAATGTTTCATGCACGCGTTTACTTTCTGTAAATTCGCTATTTTGTGGTGCTGGTAGTTATACCTGTTGTCTCATGAAACTTCCTTGATAAGTATGAACATGTGTACCTTGATAACCATAGATTGAGCTTAGACAGTTACTTAATGTCATTGTGGGTATATGCGATTACTTTTATCCATGCTTAGCCATGCTTTAGAATCATTGAGGATTGATGATCGATCAAAACATGTTTCTTAAGAAATGAAAATGTTGGAAATAAAGTCGTTGGTTATGGGTATTTTGATTAAAACCCAAAATAAAACTATGGTTTTGATGCGGCGATTATTGGCAATAGCCGGAGGTGCAAAGGGTTTGCACGTAGTTAGGGTGGAGTATCGCCGTGTCGGATTAAGGACCGAGCAATGGGACGCTATAGATCCAAGATTTTCGTACAACCACGAGGGCTTGTATGGCGGGTCTTAGCCTATTAAGTTGTTTAGGTGTGGCTTTGCATCTAAGGAAGGCGGGAGTTATGCACGAGCATTCCGGTTTGGTCTGTCTGTAGGGGTTTACTTACCAATGCAACGGTGTCGCCTTGCCGTGATGCGAACGTGGTGTTGGGTGTGATGTGAAAGGAGCCACGTCTTGGGTGAGTGTTTCTGTTTCCATGGCGAGGGTCAAACGTCCCGGGCTGGTTCAAAGCCACATCTAGATAATGTAACGGCTCTGTATGATCTCCTTGCCGACACACCAAAGGAAGTGTGTTAACTGATCTGGCAAAAGAGGTTGATCATTCCTTGTGGGTAAAGTGTACACCTCTGCAGAGTATAAATCTAATCGATTAGCCGTGTCCACGGTTATGGACACTTGGTGAAGTCATTCCAATGTTAGAATGCTTTGGTATTTTCCAAAATTGGGTTTTGGTTTGGAACCTGTTTTATCAGCTTTTGTTTCATGTCAAAGGATCGACATTATTGGATTCCATTTCTAGATTATTCGATATTCACGATGGGTTGTGAGTATTACTTATGCTTTACTTATTTCATATCAGTCAATTATGCTTTTACAAATTCCGTTTGCAAATAACTTGTTTTACAATGTCAATTCTGCTTTATGCAAATTAACTGTAGTAGCCTCCTTGAAATGGCCTGCATATATTATAGGCTTTGCTCAAGTCTTGCGGAGTACGAAAGTACTCACCCTTGCTTATATGTTGTTTTTAGGTGGAAAAGTTAGCGAAGCTTCGAAGGTTTCTTTAAATGCATGAGGTTGCGGATTTTCTTCATCGAATCTTTCTAGGATTATGCCTTGTCGATTTGCTGCGGGTTTTGGATGGGCACACTACAAGACCTTGCTTCTTTTGCTGCTATATCTCTGAGTTGTAAGATTTTCTTTAAATAATAGCTTCCGCTTAATATTATGTTGTATGGTTGTGATTCCAATTGTTGTAAACATGTGAGTGCTAGCTACTGATCCAGGGAATGGCACAGTAATCACATGGAGGTTCCTGTTCATCAGAACGGGGTCTCACAGCATTGGTATCAGAGCTATGCTGACTGTAGGATAAACCCTAGATAGAATGGTCGTTAGCATTGGGATAAGCAAATTCAAAATCTTATGTTTCAAAGTTATCATATTTACAAAATGTAGATTTTGCTATCCTTCCCTCTATCTTAAGATTCTCCTTACCACTACTTTCATTTTGATTTGTAAACAAATTCTCCTCTTTCCTTAAAGGTAGTGTATCTGCGCTAGTTGCTTCTGAAGACGTCCGAGATATGTCGCTATCTTGCTTGCAAATGAAGGCTACAAGTTCTACGCCGGCAATATCATGGGAGCCAACAACACTTCACTAATCTCGGCAAAGCAGAAACAAAGCTCAAAGAACCTAGTGCATGATGAGACGACTTCACCTAGCGAGTAAAATGCGTAAGGTTAGAATATATTAAGACTTGCCTTAAGATAAGAACCCTTACATATAGCATATTATTTCGCTCTAGTTATATAAAGCATTTTAATGTGGTATTTATAACTTGCTATTTGAAAATTGGTTTTTATTTTGGTTGTTAGGACTGATTTATATGTGAACTTAACCGCTAGGTTAAAGTTTCACAATAAGTTGTCCTCATGTATAAATATGTAAAACTTAACCCATAGGATAAATTGGAAATCATAAGATAGCTTATCTCTTCTTTTCTATAAAATTTCTTCCAAACTTATCCTTTCTTTTGTGGAACTTTCCCTTTGTGTAAATCATTATGATCATTAACTTATCAAGTCTAATCAAGATTAATAGTATAATTACCATTACTACTGACTTCTTGAAACCATACCATTCATATACGAACTAATGTCAATATCTCGCCATATTAGTAACCACAAATTTACTTAAGTCACCTTTGGCCAATTAAAATCTGATTCTAACCATAACAACTTTTGACTATGCCTCAAAACTTAATTGTTTAGATCTTATACCATGAAATTAAGTAAGAATCAGAATAGTCTTATGTTTTCAGATTAAAATTTTGAATGGTCATCGAAAGGAAAACTGGGAACATCGAAAGCCATATTTTTCAAAAAAAAAAAAAAAAAAAACGACAAATTCTTTTTGAGAAATAATTTCGCTAACAAGTCAATAACATCGTAATACCTGCAACAGCAAACTCTAAGAAGATGGAAATAATGAAGCATCAAACCTCTCTGACTTCATAGAAACATTGGATCATCGACACAACAAGTAGTGCAAAAGTTAAAAGAGACTTATCGTCAAATGGCCTATTTTAAAGATAGTACTACCCAAATTACACATTATTTTGAACTGCATAGTAAACCCCTTATGTAGAAATACATATGGTTAGGATAGTAGAAGAAAAATATTAGATACCCCTCCCGCATACTAAGTTGAGCATATATATATATTTTTTGTGATGTTGCAATTTTAAGTTTTGAAACTTCTGTATTGCTTTCGGGTTACTCTCGTAAATGTTAAACCATTAGGTGGAAATTTACGATGTGCCAACCCTTATTTAATAAGAAAATCTAATTAAGAAAATTTTAAGGAACGAAAAGTTGCCTTATGAACTAATAACTAACAAATAACCAACCTTGAAACAATGTTTTAAGGAATGAGACACTGCCTTATAAATTAACCAGCAATTACCAAATCCATATAAAGGCTATTCTCAAAATAATATTTTAATAAACAGAATGATACTTTGTTAAAACGGATAACTTTCATCTAACCATATCCTCTCAATTTCAACATCTTGAAGACACCTCCGACACAATCCATTAATGCATCCACCACAAGTAATGAGTAATAAGTTTTCAACCATTATAACCGACATTCGACTCTTTCCAAATAACTCTAGTTGAGATATATCCTTTCAATCATTTCAAACACTTTAGTATACCATGTACCTCTCCTTAAGTTAGCTCATTATTGCTAAAGAATCTTGGTATAAATTGTTAGCACTTCTCATTCACTTTGTGAAAACCAACAGGATTCCATCGAAATAACTTTTCCTAACAATCATTGTTGCAGGATACCTGTGACAAGATTCCTCAATAAAATCTTGGAAAGTGAAGCCATGTTAAGCTTTCAGCCATCAACGGATAATCCTACCTTAGTCCAACCAAATTCCCAATATCTAGCGCAGAACAATTCCAACCTTGGATCAATCCTTGCCGAAAAAGGAAATGGTTTAGAGCAACAACCTACTCCTACATCTTACTCAATACCTAAGCGATGCTCTTTGAAGTGTTGCCAACCCAGCCAATTCGAAGATCGTGCTTGCATTCGCTGTGGAGAAATAGGACACACTTCTGATGAGCATGCAATAAATTGCTCCACCTGTGAAGGAAATCATTCTCCTGGAAAATGTCCTATGAGCAATATCACTTATTACCTTTGTGAAGGTCATGACCATTGCCCAGCTCAATGTCCCCTAGATCCGATAGTTGCCAATACAATTCAGCATCAGCGAGAGAAATTTCGAGCCTTAGTTGCTCAAGATTTGGCAATCAGAAGAGAAAAACTAGCTACACAGAAAATATTGCCTAAGGAGTTAAAGAAACAACACACAGACTTTGACCGCCTTCATCCAGGAAGTAATAAGTGGTCATCGCCATCAGCATGTTTCTTGTGTGGTGAAGAAGGTCATTGGGCAAGGAAATGTCCGCAAGTTGAGATTAAAAAGGAAGGTGGTATTGAGAATCCAATCATACCCATCAAGACGCCACAAGAGAAGCGTGAGTGCTTCAACTGTCACCAGAAGGGTCATCTTGCTAAGCGATGCCCGCAAGAAGAACAAATATTTCCTACAACCATGGTCATACCAGAAGTCACATCAGTTAAGATTATAACTCCAAGAATAGGAGGAACAAAATCTGAATCAGTTTGCTCGAAGAATCAGTTAAAGAAGAGGCGATTGAACGAAGACGCTTGCCCCAAAAAGCATCCTGCTCAATTCCACCCTCAATTTCAACCATCATTTGTTCATTCCTCCAACAACATCAGTGAACAGCCGTCCGGTGCTCAAGACCAGGCAATCACTGTTACTTGCTTTTGCTATCGTGAACGTGGGCATTATGCCAACAAGTACCCAAAGAAGAAGCAAAATCCACCTCAACCCCATGAAGCCAAACAACAGCAGTCGCAAAGTCGACATCAAGGCCAGCAAGACCCTATCTCTGCATTCACTCCAACTCAAGACATCAATCATGGCATACCTGACACAATGCCAGGTACATCTCATATAAATATAGTTTCTGTCAGAACTTAGATTAATTTGAAATCATTGTGTCTAATCTTAAAGTAATATTTCGATAAGCGGAATATTGCCTTATGAATTTAACTGAACTCTCATCAAAATATATCTTATCTTAATCCTTCCAAATAGCCGGTAGGATGTTAAGTGTCAAACTTTCAGTTTTCACTTTTAACCATTGTCCGATCAATCCTCCATCTATTTTATAACATCAGTGAATAATCTTTCTATTGTTTCGAATAAGATGGACAACGTCGCCTGTGTCAATCTAGAAGAACCTCATCACTTCGCCAACACCTGACCAAGAAGAGTTCATCATCTCATCAAGGGTGAAATCAGTGATTTCCAAAGTTATATCAAAGACCTAGGAAGCGTCAAGTACCTAGAACAACCCCTGCCTCGATGTCAGGTTTATGTAAAGATCTTCCTTATGTAATTATACCCGACACTTAATGCAATGTTAAGTATGTCCCTTATATATATATTCAATTCCTGCAATCAACCCTTTTCGCTCTGTACATTATATTCTTTCATAATTGCTAAATGCAAATAAAACTGAAACCCTCTGTCTACCAAGATGATCGAGCGAATTAAATCATCGGGATCATTTTATTCTCCTACCTCAACCTAAACCTTGAACTATCTTCACCCTGTTTTCAATCTAAAGACCACTTCGAATGACATTCATTCTAAACTAATCTCGTCAACTAGTGTTGACTATTCAGATCAACCATTATATTCAAATATCATTTCTTGATGATAACATTTAATTCTGCCTAAATGAATCGAATAACAAACGTTAATTCATTCCCCTCAAATATTCTAAACATATCGCATGTCACCCTCTAAATTAGATTATCATTATTAACAATCCTAGTTATACAATCAAAAGAGATATTTAGTAATATTCCTCATTCGCTACATAAACCCAAATAGAAATCTTCTCCATTCTAGATACATCACTTTGGAATCGCAAGAACGATGTTTTGCAAAGCGACTATATTGGAAACAAGAAGACGAGGAAACAACAAAACCACATCCGAGAAAGAATTTTCTAACCCATTTAGTCCTTCCAAATCTCGGGACGAGATTTCTGTAAGGGGGGTAGATTTGTAACATCCCGAAAAATGCAATAATATGAAAATTCATATTTTGAATTTGAATATATTTATTTATGATTTTTTGACATGATTGGAATTTATTTGGATTTCTTTGGATTTTTGTATTGAATGAAAAATTAAAGAAATGGAATTAAAGAATGGATAATGGTAAAAGATAAAAAGATAAAAGATAAATTTTGGAAAAATTACCATAGAACCTTAACCACTCTGTTAAGTCAGTAAAATCAAGAAGTAAAATCTTATGCACAGAAAAATGGGTAAATAAAATGAATGACACCTCTTTTTGACTAGAAACAGTACAAGTCAAAATTAATGAAAAATATTCGAAGTATATCTGAAGCTGCAAAAATTACCAAAGCACCCTCAGTACAGTGTTTACACCTGGTAAAAATCTTAGGAATTGATCATGTCGGCAGAGCCCTCTAATAATTCAGAATCAGAGACCATCAAAAACTGGAAATTCTCATGTCAGAATTTCTATAAAATAACTACCCAATATTTTGAGTTGAAAATTTTACAGAGACATCCTTGACCTATTTATAACTCCTTGTAAAAGTTTCAAAATTAATAATAATGTTGGAACCTTTAAATAAATACAAAACCGAAATTCAAATCCTGTACAAACCTACAGTGTCAGAATTTTTATAATTTAACCATGCGGTATTTTAATCTAAAGTTTTTACTGAAGGTTAAAAACTACCAGTAGAAACTAGTCAAAAAGTTTGAGAAAAATTGACCACGATTTGATAGCAGTTTTAATGCTCACATGGAGCTGTCCCGGCCAGACTTATCCTTTGTTTCGCTTTCTCTCAATGACATGTGGGCCAACCCTTTTGACGGTAACGGTTCGCTGGCAAGGATCGGAAAATGCCTCGGTCGCTGCAGGTGGACCCGGCCCGCTTCGTCATACCTTTCCCCTCTCTTCCCGTTGTTTCCCCGGAGACGCCGCCGCTCTCCCGATTCATCCTCTCGTTTGACTCACCGATTTGGTTCAATGCATCGACGCCACGAGCAAGAGCAAGCGAATGCTGCCACACTTGTCCTTGACGTCTCCCACACCATACCGCGCTGCCCCAAACCTGGAAAAATCTTCCGCCACCTCAACGCCGAAGAACAGAGCCAAGCCGCCGTTTTTCGCTGCGTTTAAACCCTGTCGACCACACCCCTGCCAGCCATAAATACGAGATGAGAGTCATTGAGACCCTTCCCCCGTTCTTCTGAACTTCATTCGAACCTGCTTCCTAGCCATTCACCGAGACAAGCTCAAAACCGAAGCTCCCATTCTTTCTGTCTTTTTCGCGAGAACCCGCAAAAGAGATATCAGCCAAATCTGTCAATTTGGTGCCAATCCTTGCAATTGACTCAATCATGAGCTTCAGAAGGTACCTTAATCCATTTCCCGAACCTGACTTTTGTCAATTTCGCCTGCAACATCTTCTCACCCGCCATTGCCAGAGAAGCTTGAACCTTGAGCTCATGAAGCAATTCACCTCACTGAGTAAGCCATTTTCGAATTCCTCCAGCCTGAAGCTCCATTAGGACACCGTGATCACTTCTTGCCTATCAATTGCAGCTCGTTAGTCAAATCACCGCGCCGCATAGCGCCTTCCTTCCCACGGCCGCCGACGGTGACAGCCAAACCGTCGCTTCTCCGGCCGGACAACCGCCAAAATGGAATGCCCGACCCGTAGATGCTTAAACCATTACCGATTCAACCGGGAACCATCGCTTTTCTTCTCGTGAGCTTCTCCTCCATCCGCCAGATGTCGCGGTGGCAGCTCGCTCCGGCCATCCCAGCAGGGCGACCCGACCCACCCACGCAGTGCCAGTGACTGGTGCTGCCAGTACCACCCATTCGCGGAACCCGCGGAACCGTCGCCGTTGAGCCCGAGCCACTCCTGCTGTTCAGTATCGCTGCGCGTGGGACCGCCTTGTCACCACCAAAGCAATCCCAGTGCATTCGGTAAAAGGCGCTTTCCAACTCTGAAAACGTATTTTGTATTTTCTGGAATTTACATAACCGAGCTGCTTTAAATGCTTATAACTTTTGTTTTGTAACTCCGAATTGAGTGAAATAAAATTCTAAATTCACCTAAAATATAGCTCTATCAGAATATAAAATAATATTTTGAAAATGTTCACTGGGTAAATTTGAAATTCAAATTTAAAGAAGATACAAAAATAAGTACTACATATTAAAAGTTGTAAACAAACTTTAGGTGGAATGAAACTAATTTTAGTAAAATATTCATACTTCCAGAAGTTCAAATATATAAAAATATTTAAATTTCATTATTGTTTGAAATACTTTTTATTAAAAGATAGTATTCAATGCATTGGAAATTCAAAAAAAATACATAATTTGAGTAAAAGAAATATGGAATAAGTAAAATTTATTTATAAATATTGTCATAGCAGTAGAATACCTTAATTTACCAAAATAATTAATATATGAATTTGATTTGAACTATCTTGAAAAATGTGAAATAACTTAAGTATAAAATGTATATGCATATGCATATAGAATCAAATAGTCAATATATAGATCAAATGAATTCAAATGATCACCAAAATAGTTTTGCTATATTCCTAGCAGTACAAGGTTTCCAGATATAAAATAACATTTAAAGTTTGCTATATAAAACAGTTAATGTTTAATAGTCAAAATGTATATACTTGCGTAATTGGGATAGTTGTAACTTTCGCAAATGAACTCTGAATTTGATGAAACCAAATCCTGTAGCTTTGAAAAATAGTACCCTTGCTGATTAGGCAAAAATATCTTATGTTAGTGCTAGGTTGAAATAAAATAATGTTAGACCCTAATGATCGTTTATAGGAAAAACATCGCGGATAAAAGCCATTTGTCGCGAAACCAACTTTAAATCACTTCTAGTGTCATGCCCTATTAATGCCTGAAAAATGGATAAATTATCCTAGGCGGTGTAGTCGCAACCTTATACCAAAAGCTGAGCTGTAGTCGAGTAGTAAATTGAACTATCAAGCATTTTCAACAGCCCATAGAACCCCTAGTCTAAATGCAAATACTATGGAAATCAGTTTAGAAATGATGTTTAGGATATGTACTATTATGTTCTGAGAAAATGTTTTATTTATAACTAATGATTCATATAGTTTTCGCTTATGCAAAACCCTAATATGATAAGGATAGTTGTAGCCCTTTTTAGCCGATTTCGTTCAACTTAAACTTTAGTGTCATGATAGCTTTTTAGCAACGCGTTTAGCTTTTCAGCTAAACATTAAAATTCATAAAAGTTGTTCAGAATCATTATCCAAAGTATATACTACACTATTATGATGAAATAATCATATTTCATCATGTTTTCCATATAAATCATGTTGGTTAAATAACCCCAAATATTATGTTTGATGAACCTTATAATATGAATAAGTGAGCTTTGTATTAATGAAGAAGTTTGTAGTTAATATATTTGTATCACCAGAACCTTCTTAAAAACCATAAATTAATGTAGTAACCTAGCTTAATAGATCCAACTTATTCGAAAACCCTTCTTATGCAAAATCGCTTAAGATTAAGTGATATTCGCATAACCCTTTAAATTGTGTTTTATTTCTTTTAATCCAAATAATTTTAGCATCTATAATTCGAAGTTATAAATACAAGAATTCATAATTTTAGCCTCTTGAATTCGTAAATCAAGAATAGATAATCTATCAGAGGAAACCATGTTTTGCTCATCATAAAAGCCATTAAGTATATAAATGTGTGTTTATCTAAATCACGAGATCTCAAAATCATATAATCCAAACCCTAAATCATCCTGTTTTCGCAATGAATCTTTATTTGATTTTCATGCATTTTCTTTTTGCCCTTATTAAAGTTGGATATTTGCTATTTTCCGATTGATCGACGTGTAGAATTCGACGTCCCTTCCTCCGTCGTTGCCTCCGTCACCGCGACCGTGTCTTAAATCGTAAGCAATATATAAGCAAGGCAAGCACCCTTTGACCATCTTGATCCCAGTATTTAATTTGCATTGTGTTTATTAAAATGTTTCATGCACGCGTTTACTTTCTGTAAATTCGCTATTTTGTGGTGCTGGTAGTTATACCTGTTGTCTCATGAAACTTCCTTGATAAGTATGAACATGTGTACCTTGATAACCATAGATTGAGCTTAGACAGTTACTTAATGTCATTGTGGGTATATGCGATTACTTTTATCCATGCTTAGCCATGCTTTAGAATCATTGAGGATTGATGATCAGATCAAAACATGTTTCTTAAGAAATGAAAAATGTTGGAAATAAAGCTGTTGGTTATGGGTATTTTGATTAAAAACCCAAAATAAAACTATGGTTTTGATGCGGGCGATTATTGGCAATAGCCGGAGGTGCAAAGGGGTTTGCACGTAGTTAGGGTGGAGTATCGCCCGTGTCGGATTAAGGACCGAGCAATGGGACGCTATAGATCCAAGATTTTCGTACAACCACGAGGGCTTGTATGGGCGGGTCTTAGCCTATTAAGTTGTTTAGGTGTGGCTTTGCATCTAAGGAAGGCGGAGTTATGCACAGCATTCCGGTTTGGTCTGTCTGTAGGGGGTTTACTTACCAATGCAACGGTGTACGCCTTGCCGTGGACAGAAACGTGGTGTTGGGTGTGATGTGAAAGGAGCCACGTCTTGGGTGAGTGTTTCTGTTTCCATGGCGAGGGTCAAACGTCCCGGGCTGGTTCAAAGCCACATCTAGATAATGTAACGGCTCTGTATGATCTCCTTGCCGACACACCAAAGGAAGTGTGTTAACGATCCGGCAAAAGAGGTTGATCATTCCTTGTGGGTAAAGTGTACACCTCTGCAGAGTATAAATCTAATCGATTAGCCGTGTCCACGGTTATGGACACTTGGTGAAGTCATTCCAATGTTAGAATGCTTTGGTATTTTCCAAAATTGGGTTTTGGTTTGGAACCTGTTTTATCAGCTTTTGTTTCATGTCAAAGGATCGACATTATTGGATTCCATTTCTAGATTGTTCGATATTCACGATGGGTTGTGAGTATTACTTATGCTTTACTTATTTCATATCACCAATTATGCTTTTACAAATTCCGTTTGCAAATAACTTGTTTTACAATGTCAATTTCGCTTTATGCAAATTAACTGTAGTAGCCTCCTTGAAATGGCCTGCATATATTATAGGCTTTGCTCAAGTCTTGCGGAGTACGAAAGTACTCACCCTTGCTTATATGTTGTTTTTAGGTGGAAAAGTTAGCGAAGCTTCAAGGTTTCTTTAAATCGCAGTTGCGATTTTCTTCATCGAATCTTTCTAGGATTATGCCTTGTCGGTTGCTGCGGGTTTTGGATGGGCACACTACAAGACCTTGCTTCTTTTGCTGCTATATCTCTGAGTTGTAAGATTTTCTTTAAATAATAGCTTCCGCTTAATATTATGTTGTATGGTTGTGATTCCAATTGTTGTAAACATGTGAGTGCTAGCTCTTGATCCGTGGAATGGCACAAGAATCACATGGAGGTTCCTGTTCATCAGAACGGGGTCTCACAGCATTGGTATCAGAGCTATGCTGACTGTAGGATAAACCCTAGATAGAATGGTCGTTAGCATTGGGATAAGCAAATTCAAAATCTTATGTTTCAAAGTTATCATATTTACAAAATGTAGATTTTGCTATCCTTCCTCTATCTTAAGATTCTCCTTACCACTACTTTCATTTTGATTTGTAAACAAATTCTCCTCTTTCCTTAAAGGTAGTGTATCTGCGCTAGTTGCTTCTGAAGACGTCCGAGATATGTCGCTATCTTGCTTGCAAATGAAGGCTACAAGTTCTACGCCGCAATATCATGGGAGCCAACAACACTTCACTAATCTCTAAAGCGTAAACAAAGCTCAAAGAACCTAGTGCATGATGAGACGACTTCACCTAGCAATAAAATGCGAAGGTTAGAATATATTAAGACTTGCCTTAAGATAAGAACCCTTACATATAGCATATTATTTCGCTCTAGTTATATAAAGCATTTTAATGTGGTATTTATAACTTGCTATTTGAAAATTGGTTTTTATTTTGGTTGTTAGGACTGATTTATATGTGAACTTAACCGCTAGGTTAAAGTTTCACAATAAGTTGTCCTCATGTATAAATATGTAAAACTTAACCCATAGGATAAATTGGAAATCATAAGATAGCTTATCTCTTCTTTTCTATAAAATTTCTTCCAAACTTATCCTTTCTTTTGTGGAACTTTCCCTTTGTGTAAATCATTATGATCATTAACTTATCAAGTCTAATCAAGATTAATAGTATAATTACCATTACTAACGACTTCTTGAAACCATACCATTCATATACGAACTAATGTCAATATCTCGCCATATTAGTAACCACAAATTTACTTAAGTCACCTTTGGCCAATTAAAATCTGATTCTAACCATAACAACTTTTGACTATGCCTCAAAACTTAATTGTTTAGATCTTATACCATGAAATTAAGTAAGAATCAGAATAGTCTTATGTTTTCAGATTAAAATTTTGAATGGTCGTCGAAAGGAAAACTGGGAACATCGAAAGCCATATTTTCAAAAAAAAAAAAAAACGACAAATTCTTTTTGAGAAATAATTTCGCTAACAAGTCAATAACATCGTAATACCTGCAACAGCAAACTCTAAGAAGATGGAAATAATGAAGCATCAAACCTCTCTGACTTCATAGAAACATTGGATCATCGACACAACAAGTAGTGCAAAAGTTAAAAGAGACTTATCGTCAAATGGCCTATTTTAAAGATAGTACTACCCAAATTACACATTATTTTGAACTGCATAGTAAACCCCTTATGTAGAAATACATATGGTTAGGATAGTAGAAGAAAAATATTAGATACCCCTCCCGCATACTAAGTTGAGCATATATATATATTTTTTGTGATGTTGCAATTTTAAGTTTTGAAACTTCAGATTGCTTTGGGTTACTCTCGTAAATGTTAAACCATTAGGTGGAAATTTACGATGTGCCAACCTTATTTAATAAGAAAATCTAATTAAGAAAATTTTAAGGAACGAAAAGTTGCCTTATGAACTAATAACTAACAAATAACCAACCTTGAAACAATGTTTTAAGGAATGAGACACTGCCTTATAAATTAACCAGCAATTACCAAATCCATATAAAGGCTATTCTCAAAATAATATTTTAATAAACAGAATGATACTTTGTTAAAACGGATAACTTTCATCTAACCATATCCTCTCAATTTCAACATCTTGAAGACACCTCCGACACAATCCATTAATGCATCCACCACAAGTAATGAGTAATAAGTTTTTCAACCATTATAACCGACATTCGACTCTTTCCAAATAACTCTAGTTGAGATATATCCTTTCAATCATTTCAAACACTTTAGTATACCATGTACCTCTCCTTAAGTTAGCTCATTATTGCTAAAGAATCTTGGTATAAATTGTTAGCACTTCTCATTCACTTTGTGAAAACCAACAGGATTCCATCGAAATAACTTTTCCTAACAATCATTGTTGCAGGATACCTGTGACAAGATTCCTCAATAAAATCTTGGAAAGTGAAGCCATGTTAAGCTTTCAGCCATCAACGGATAATCCTACCTTAGTCCAACCAAATTCCCAATATCTAGCGCAGAACAATTCCAACCTTGGATCAATCCTTGCCGAAAAAGGAAATGGTTTAGAGCAACAACCTACTCCTACATCTTACTCAATACCTAAGCGATGCTCTTTGAAGTGTTGCCAACCCAGCCAATTCGAAGATCGTGCTTGCATTCGCTGTGGAGAAATAGGACACACTGCTGATGAGCATGCAATAAATTGCTCCACCTGTGAAGGAAATCATTCTCCTGGAAAATGTCCTATGAGCAATATCACTTATTACCTTTGTGAAGGTCATGACCATTGCCCAGCTCAATGTCCCCTAGATCCGATAGTTGCCAATACAATTCAGCATCAGCGAGAGAAATTTCGAGCCTTAGTTGCTCAAGATTTGGCAATCAGAAGAGAAAAACTAGCTACACAGAAAATATTGCCTAAGGAGTTAAAGAAACAACACACAGACTTTGACCGCCTTCATCCAGGAAGTAATAAGTGGTTATCGCCATCAGCATGTTTCTTGTGTGGTGAAGAAGGTCATTGGGCAAGGAAATGTCCGCAAGTTGAGATTAAAAAGGAAGGTGGTATTGAGAATCCAATCATACCCATCAAGACGCCACAAGAGAAGCGTGAGTGCTTCAACTGTCACCAGAAGGGTCATCTTGCTAAGCGATGCCCGCAAGAAGAACAAATATTTCCTACAACCATGGTCATACCAGAAGTCACATCAGTTAAGATTATAACTCCAAGAATAGGAGGAACAAAATCTGAATCAGTTTGCTCGAAGAATCAGTTAAAGAAGAGGCGATTGAACGAAGACGCTTGCCCCAAAAAGCATCCTGCTCAATTCCACCCTCAATTTCAACCATCATTTGTTCATTCCTCCAACAACATCAGTGAACAGCCGTCCGGTGCTCAAGACCGTGCAATCATCACATTTGCTTTTGCTATCGTGAACGTGGGCATTATGCCAACAAGTACCCAAAGAAGAAGCAAAATCCACCTCAACCCCATGAAGCCAAACAACAAAGATGCAAAAGTCGACATCAAGGCCAGCAAGACCCTATCTCTGCATTCACTCCAACTCAAGACATCAATCATGGCATACCTGACACAATGCCAGGTACATCTCATATAAATATAGTTTCGGTCAGAACTTAGATTAATTTGAAATCATTGTGTCTAATCTTAAAGTAATATTTCGATAAGCGGAATATTGCCTTATGAATTTAATCAACTCTCATCAAAATATATCTTATCTTAATCCTTCCAAATAGCGGTAGGATGTTAAGTGTCAAACTTTCGTTTTCACTTTTAACCATTGTCCGATCAATCCTCCATCTATTTTATAACATCGATGAATAATCTTTCTATTGTTTGAATAAGATGGACAACGTCGCTGTGTCAATCTAGAAGAACCTCATCACTTCGCCAACACCGACCAAGAAGAGTTCATCATCTCATCAAGGGTGAAATCGGTGATTTCAAAGTTATATCAAAGACCTAGGAAGCGTCAAGTACCTAGAACAACCCTGCCTCGATGTCGTTTATGTAAAGATCTTCCTTATGTAATTATACCCGACACTTAATGCAATGTTAAGTATGTCCCTTATATATATATTCAATTCCTGCAATCAACCCTTTTCGCTCAGTACATTATATTCTTTCATAATTGCTAAATGCAAATAAAATCTGAAACCCTCTGTCTACCAAGATGATCGAGCGAATTAAATCATCGGGATCATTTTATTCTCCTACCTCAACCTAAACCTTGAACTATCTTCACCTGTTTTCAATCTAAAGACCACTTCAATGACATTCATTCTAAACTAATCTCACAACTAGTGTTGACTATTCAGATCAACCATTATATTCAAATATCATTTCTTGATGATAACATTTAATTCTGCCTAAATGAATCGAATAACAAACGTTAATTCATTCCCCTCAAATATTCTAAACATATCGCATGTCACCCTCTAAATTAGATTATCATTATTAACAATCCTAGTTATACAATCAAAAGAGATATTTAGTAATATTCCTCATGTGCTTACGCGAAACCCAAATAGAAATCTTCTCCATTCTAGATACATCACTTTGGAATCGCAAGAACGATGTTTTGCAAAGCGACTATATTGGAAACAAGAAGACGAGGAAACAACAAAACCACATCCGAGAAAGAATTTTCTAACCCATTTAGTCCTTGCAAATCTCGGGGACGAGATTTCTGTAAGGGGGGTAGATTTGTAACATCCCGAAAAATGCAATAATATGAAAATTCATATTTTGAAATTTGAATATATTTATTTATGATTTTTTTTGACATGATTGGAATTTATTTGGATTTCTTTGGATTTTTGTATTGAATGAAAAATTAAAGAAATGGAATTAAAGAATGGATAATGGTAAAAAGATAAAAAGATAAAAGATAAATTTTGGAAAAATTACCATAGAACCTTAACCACTCTGTTAAGTCAGTAAAATCAAGAAGTAAAATCTTATGCACAGAAAAATGGGTAAATAAAATGAATGACACCTCTTTTTGACTAGAAACAGTACAAGTCAAAATTAATGAAAAATATTCGAAGTATATCTGAAGCTGCAAAAATTACCAAAGCACCCTCAGTACAGTGTTTACACCTGGTAAAAATCTTAGGAATTGATCATGTCGGCAGAGCCCTCTAATAATTCAGAATCAGAGACCATCAAAAACTGGAAATTCTCATGTCAGAATTTCTATAAAATAACTACCCAATATTTTGAGTTGAAAATTTTACAGAGACATCCTTGACCTATTTATAACTCCTTGTAAAAGTTTCAAAAATTAATAATAATGTTGGAACCTTTAAATAAATACAAAACCGAAATTCAAATCCTGTACAAACCTACAGTGTCAGAATTTTTATAATTTAACCATGCGGTATTTTAATCTAAAGTTTTTACTGAAGGTTAAAAACTACCAGTAGAAACTAGTCAAAAAGTTTGAGAAAAATTGACCACGATTTGATAGCAGTTTTAATGCTCACATGGAGCTGTCCCGGCCAGACTTATCCTTTGTTTCGCTTTCTCTCAATGACATGTGGGCCAACCCTTTTGACGGTAACGGTTCGCTGGCAAGGATCGGAAAATGCCTCGGTCGCTGCAGGTGGACCCGGCCCGCTTCGTCATACCTTTCCCCTCTCTTCCCGTTGTTTCCCACGGAGACGCCGCCGCTCTCCCGATTCATCCTCTCGTTTGACTCACTCGATTTGGTTCAATGCATCAGACGCCGCCACGAGCAAGAGCAAGCGAATGCTGCCACACTTGTCCTTGACGTCTCCCACACCATACCGCGCTGCCCCAAACCCGAAAAATCTTCCGCCACCTCAACGCCAAGAACGAGCCAAGCCGCGTTTTTATTGCGTTTAAACCCTGTCGACCACACCCCTGCCAGCCATAAATACCAGATGAGAGTCATTGAGACCCTTCCCCCGTTCTTCTGAACTTCATTCGAACCTGCTTCCTAGCCATTCACCGAGACAAGCTCAAAACCGAAGCTCCCATTCTTTCATCTTTTTCGCGAGAACCCGCAAAGAGATATCACCAAATCACAATTTGGTGCCAATCCTTGCAATTGACTCAATCATGAGCTTCGTAAGGTACCTTAATCCATTTCCCGAACCTGACTTTTGTCAATTTCGCCTGCAACATCTTCTCACCCGCCATTGCCAGAGAAGCTTGAACCTTGAGCTCATGAAGCAATTCACCTCACTGAGTAAGCCATTTTGAATTCCTCCACTGAAGCTCCATTAGGACACCGTGATCACTTCTTGCCTATCAATTGCAGCTCGGTTAGTCAAATCACCGCCGCATAGCGCCTTCCTTCCCCACGGCCGGCCGACGGTGACAGCCCAAACCGTCGCTTCTCCGGCCCGGACAACCGCCAAAATGGAATGCCCTGACCCCGTAGATGCTTAAACCATTACCGATTCAACCGGGGAACCACTGCTTTTCTTCTCCGGCGAGCTTCTCCTCCATCCGCCGCATGCCGCCGGTGGCAGCTCGCTCCGGCCATCCCCGCCGGCGAGCGACCCCACCCACGTGTGCGCGACCCCGGTGCTGCGCTGCCACCCATTCCGCGGAACCCCGCGGAACCGTCGCCGTTGAGCCCGAGCCACTCCTGCATTACGTAGTCGCTGCGCGTGGGACCGCCTTGTCACCAGCCAAAGCAATCCTGTGCATTCGGTAAAAGCGCTTTCCAACTCAAAACGTATTTTGTATTTTCTGGAATTTACATAACCGAGCTGCTTTAAATGCTTATAACTTTTGTTTTGTAACTCCGAATTGAGTGAAATAAAATTATAAATTCACCTAAAATATAGCTCTATCAGAATATAAAATAATATTTTGAAAATGTTCACTGGGTAAATTTGAAATTCAAATTTAAAGAAGATACAAAAATAAGTACTACATATTAAAAAGTTGTAAACAAACTTTAGGTGGAATGAAACTAATTTTAGTAAAATATTCATACTTCCAGAAGTTCAAATATATAAAAATATTTAAATTTCATTATTGTTTGAAATACTTTTTATTAAAAGATAGTATTCAATGCATTGGAAATTCAAAAAATACATAATTTGAGTAAAAGAAATATGGAATAAGTAAAATTTATTTATAAATATTGTCATAGCAGTAGAATACCTTAATTTACCAAAATAATTAATATATGAATTTGATTTGAACTATCTTGAAAAATGTGAAATAACTTAAGTATAAAATGTATATGCATATGCATATAGAATCAAATAGTCAATATATAGATCAAATGAATTCAAATGATCACCAAAATAGTTTTGCTATATTCCTAGCAGTACAAGGTTTCCAGATATAAAATAACATTTAAAGTTTGCTATATAAAACAGTTAATGTTTAATAGTCAAAATGTATATACTTGCGTAATTGGGATAGTTGTAACTTTCAAAAATGAACTCGAATTTGATGAAACCAAATCCTGTAGCTTTGAAAATAGTACCCTTGCTGATTAGGCAAAAATATCTTATGTTAGTGCTAGGTTGAAATAAAATAATGTTAGACCCTAATGATCGTTTATAGGAAAAACATCGCGGATAAAAGCCATTTGTCGCGAAACCAACTTTAAATCACTTCTAGTGTCATGCCCTATTAATGCCTGAAAAATGGATAAATTATCCTAGGCGGTGTAGTCGCAACCTTATACCAAAAGCTGAGCTGTAGTCGAGTAGTAAATTGAACTATCAAGCATTTTCAACAGCCCATAGAACCCCTAGTCTAAATGCAAATACTATGGAAATCAGTTTAGAAATGATGTTTAGGATATGTACTATTATGTTCTGAGAAAATGTTTTATTTATAACTAATGATTCATATAGTTTTCGCTTATGCAAAACCCTAATATGATAAGGATAGTTGTAGCCCTTTTTAGCCGATTTCGTTCAACTTAAACTTTAGTGTCATGATAGCTTTTAGCAACGCGTTTAGCTTTTCACTAAACATTAAAATTCATAAAAGTTGTTCGAATCATTATCCAAAGTATATACTACACTATTATGATGAAATAATCATATTTCATCATGTTTTCCATATAAATCATGTTGGTTAAATAACCCCAAATATTATGTTTGATGAACCTTATAATATGAATAAGTGAGCTTTGTATTAATGAAGAAGTTTGTAGTTAATATATTTGTATCACGAGAACCTTCTTAAAACCATAAATTAATGTAGTAACCTAGCTTAATAGATCCAACTTATTCGAAAACCCTTCTTATGCAAAATCGCTTAAGATTAAGTGATATTCGCATAACCCTTTAAATTGTGTTTTATTTCTTTTAATCCAAATAATTTTAGCATCTATAATTGAAGTTATAAATACAAGAATTCATAATTTTAGCCTCTTGAATTCGTAAATCAAGAATAGATAATCTATCGGAGGAAACCATGTTTTGCTCATCATAAAAGCCATTAAGTATATAAATGTGTGTTTATCTAAATCACGAGATCTCAAAATCATATAATCCAAACCCTAAATCATCCCTGTTTTCTGCAATGAATCTTTATTTGATTTTCATCTGCATTTTCTTTTGCCCTTATTAAAGTTGGATATTTGCTATTTTCCGATTGATCGACGTAGAATTCGACGTCCCTTCCTCCGTCGTTGCCTCCGTCAGCTGCGACCGTGTCTTCGTCGTAAGCAATATATAAGCAAGGCAAGCACCCCCTTTGACCATCTTGATCCCAGTATTTAATTTGCATTGTGTTTATTAAAATGTTTCATGCACGCGTTTACTTTACGTAAATTCGCTATTTTGTGGTCTTGGTAGTTATACTGTTGTCTCATGAAACTTCCTTGATAAGTATGAACATGTGTACCTTGATAACCATAGATTGAGCTTAGACAGTTACTTAATGTCATTGTGGGTATATGCGATTACTTTTATCCATGCTTAGCCATGCTTTAGAATCATTGAGGATTGATGATCGATCAAAACATGTTTCTTAAGAAATGAAAATGTTGGAAATAAAGTGTTGGTTATGGGTATTTTGATTAAAACCCAAAATAAAACTATGGTTTTGATGCGGCGATTATTGGCAATAGCCGGAGGTGCAAAGGATTTGCACGTAGTTAGGGTGGAGTATCGCCGTGTCGGATTAAGGACCGAGCAATGGGACGCTATAGATCCAAGATTTTCGTACAACCACGAGGGCTTGTATGGGCGGGTCTTAGCCTATTAAGTTGTTTAGGTGTGGCTTTGCATCTAAGGAAGGCGGGAGTTATGCACGAGCATTCGGTTTGGTCTGTCTGTAGGGGTTTACTTACCAATGCAACGGTGTACGCCTTGCCGTGGGACGAAACGTGGTGTTGGGTGTGATGTGAAAGGAGCCACGTCTTGGGTGAGTGTTTCGCTTCCATGGCGAGGTCAAACGTCCCGGCTGGTTCAAAGCCACATCTAGATAATGTAACGGCTCAGATGATCTCCTTGCCGACACACCAAAGGAAGTGTGTTAACGATCCGGCAAAGAGGTTGATCATTCCTTGTGGGTAAAGTGTACACCTCTGCAGTATAAATCTAATCGATTAGCCGTGTCCACGGTTATGGACACTTGGTGAAGTCATTCCAATGTTAGAATGCTTTGGTATTTTCCAAAATTGGGTTTTGGTTTGGAACTGTTTTATCGACTTTTGTTTCATGTCAAAGGATCGACATTATTGGATTCCATTTCTAGATTATTCGATATTCACGATGGGTTGTGAGTATTACTTATGCTTTACTTATTTCATATCACCAATTATGCTTTTACAAATTCCGTTTGCAAATAACTTGTTTTACAATGTCAATTCGCTTTATGCAAATTAACTGTAGTAGCCTCCTTGAAATGGCCTGCATATATTATAGGCTTTGCTCAAGTCTTGCGGAGTACGAAAGTACTCACCCTTGCTTATATGTTGTTTTTAGGTGGAAAAGTTAGCGAAGCTTGAAGGTTTCTTTAAATCGCAGTTATGGATTTTCTTCATCGAATCTTTCTAGGATTATGCCTTGTCGGTTGCTGCGGGTTTTGGATGGGCACACTACAAGACCTTGCTTCTTTTGCTGCTATATCTCTGAGTTGTAAGATTTTCTTTAAATAATAGCTTCCGCTTAATATTATGTTGTATGGTTGTGATTCCAATTGTTGTAAACATGTGAGTGCTAGCTACTTATCCAGGGAATGTCACAGTAATCACATGGAGGTTCCTGTTCATCAGAACGGGGTCTCACAGGACGGTAGATCAATGAATTCCGTACAACCACGAGGGCTTGTATGGGCGGGTCTTAGCCTATTAAGTTGTTTAGATGTGGCTTCGCATCTAAGGAAGGCGGGAGATTGCACAGGCATTCCGGTCAGGTCTGTCTGTAGGGGTTTCTACATACCAATGCAACGGTGTACGCCTTGCCATGGACAGAGAGCGGTGTTGGGTGTGATACATGTGGATCCACGACTTGGGTGAGTGTCTGCTTTTTGTGGCGAGGTTAACGTCTCGGGCTGGTGTAAAGCCACGTCTAGATAATGTAACGGCTCTGTATGATCTCCTTGCCGACAGACCAAAGGAGGTGTGTCAATTGATCTGGCGAAAAGGTTGATTTTTCCTTGTGGGTAAAGTTGTACACCTCTGCAGAGTGTAAGATCTAATCGATTAGCAGCGTCCACGATCAAGGACACTTGGTGACGTTTTTCCATGCTAGAGTCTTTGGTATTTTCTAAAATGGGTTTGGTTTGAGCTTGTTTTAGCAACTGTTGCTTTATGTCGAAAGGCTGACATTGATGGACCTTGTGGTTTGGATTATTCGAACTCACGTCATGGAGGACTGTGAGTATTACTTACTGTTGTATCTATTTTATTATCAATCAACTTGCTTTTATAAATTCCGTTTGCAAATGATAACTTGTTTTACAATTCAATTTTGCTTTATGCAAATTAACTGTATTAGCCTTTCCTTTGAAATGGCCTGCATATATTATAGGTTTTACTCAAGTCTTGCTGAGTACGTAACGTACTCACCCTTGCTTAATTATTATTTTAGGTGGAAGAGTTAGAGAGGCTTCGAAAGTCTCTTTTCATCGCAGGTTGCGAGATCTTCTTTATCGTAGTGTTCTATCTGGAGTTTATGCCTTGTCAGTTGCCTGCGGGTCAGATGGGCAAACTACAAGACATTGCTTCTTTTGCTGCTATCCTCTGTTTTGTAAGCTTCTCTTTTGTATTAGTTTCCGCTGTAATTATTTGTGGTGTAGTTGTGATTCCAATTATTGTAAACATGTGAGTGCTAGCTACTAATCCGGGGAATAGCACAGTAATCACATGGAGGTTCCTGTTAATCAGAACATAGTCTCACATCTTATCCCAAGGAATTGGCTTACTTGGTTCTTTTGCATCAAACAACATTTTTAAACTAGCATCTTGTTTAGGTTAAAAGCAGTGAAACAGTTACATATAATGTTAAGTTCTTCAAACAGTTTTTCTTCAAATATTCTCGGCACCCAGCCTTAATAATTCATTTTCACACTGGCACACAGCCACGCATTCCATATTTTATTTTTGAAGATCTACCCCTTGACTGTAATCCCCGAGCAATGCTCAATACGGCGAGCACGGCTATTCGAATAGATTTGACACTCTGTAGAGGTTGTACACTTTACCCACAAGATACAGCCGCTCACCACACAGGTGATTGTCCGGAACAAAGCCTTTCAGGAACTTCTATCTTAACCAATGAACCTCTCCGGTATTGCCTTCACCATCACTCCCCTCACACAGAGCCGAAGTATAGGACAGGCTAACACCGTTGGATGGGCACCAAGTCAGAGCACGTACGCTCCCCGCAGATACACCCCGTGTCACACCCCGAGGTATCAGAGGAAAGATATCAGAACCCTAATCAACTAGGTCTATCCCATATCAGACATGTGGTTGTACGGGTGACAAAGTTCAAAGACTTGCAAGGTGAAGTCCTTAGCTGACCAAGGAAAGACTTCCAACACTCAACAATGGCACACAGCCCAATGTGGCACATAGACTGACATCACTCATCAACCATTGCCACACAGGCCCACCTGGCACAAACCCTCTTGCCACTTGCCCCAGTCTAAATCATTTCCCACCCCGTTGATTATTAAGCAACACCTGCCAACAATAACTCAACGTCGGTACAGAACCGCATAGGTCTCCGTACTTCAATTTCATCATGTGACATCACCACACCACTTTCAAAATACATTCAATATTTCATTAGTCAATATTGATACATTTTCCGAAATATCATTCATGACTCGTTGCAAGGCTAAGCTTCTAATCACGGTCTAGCCTCCCGTGTTGGCATCATATTAATATCCAACAAATACGAATAACCTTAGGGTGGACAATGATTTAAAGGCATACAAATTGTAATTTCAAGGTGGCGATAACAATATGGGTTGATTAGCTACATACCCCAAATTAATTTAAATTCATTTTTATTTAATTTAGCATGCATAATTTCAAAGAAAAATATATTTAGAAGAAACTGGGATCAAAATGGTCAAAGCATCACTTGCCTTCAGAGAGTTGCTGGTCTTGATCTGAAGCTTGATCTTGAGCAATGAACTCTTCTTCGAAACTTTCCGGCAAATTTGCGTCTACGCGCAAAAATAACATATGCAATAAATAACCAAAGTAGTAGACTATATAACCTCAAAAATACAATTACAATTCACTATTGAAAAGAGCACGATTTTACAAATTTTTAGAGACTGGAATCATATCAATCGGAGTTAAAATGCAAAAGTTATAGCCTTTCAAAGTTTTAAATAAAATATAAATCAGAAAATCCGATTTGTTTTAAATATTTTTATACGGAAAAATTGGGATTTATGACGTCAGGATGACCTAATGATGACGTCAGCACCGAAATGAAATTCCGCCTAATTATTTTTATATATAAAAATATTTATGACGTCAGCATGACACGTGGCAGCCTTCTGGTACCGCCACGTCGCCTCGGTTTAGGAGTTCGGTCCACGGCTCAGATCGGTTCCACCGTGGACTCGGTCCACCAGCTGAGTGGTTCCACGCGGCAAGATCCGAGCCGTTCATTGAATCGACTGTTAGATCTCATGCGTCACACCGCACTGCCTCGAATCCACGCGACACGCGTCGCGCATCCGACGGTCGCTCGGATCCAACGGCTAGATCCCACGCATCGACTTGGCGACGCATCGCGTTCTGCGCCACCACGCGTCGCGCATCCGGCGGGACTCCTAGATCTGACGGCTGGATTTCGCACACGTTCGGCGGTGACTCGGTTAACGCGCGGCCATGCGGCAAGATCGCAGTGGTGCGCTCGAAAGCAACGGTCGGATCTGGTCTCCGCCCCGGTCAACGCGCACACGCGTCTACGCGCGATTCGACGAGGGTATGGCGCCATCACCGCCGCACGTTCAAATCTGAACGGCACGGATCCTTAGGGCAACCCGGATCTAAACTCTACCGTTTAGATCTAATCCGATGGTGCAGGTTACCAGAGCGGTTTACTGTGCACAAGAAAACGTGGCACAATCTCAAGCGTCCACCGTAGATCTAACGGCTAAGATCTACTAAAAAACCTAATATCCAGATCTAATTTACGCTGCACATCACAGATTTAATGGCTACGATCTAATCCAAACGTAAAACAGAGAAGGGTTACGTGGACTCACCTACGCGGTGCGATGAAGATCGAACGATCGGCGAGGTTCGACGAGGTTGACGACGATGAAGGAGGGCTGTAGGAGCTGAGGAAGACGGCGTAGACAACGACGCTACGATGATCCTCCGGTGTGAAGAAGTGATCCAATCGACGCGGCTTCCTTCGGCGAACTCGGGACGGGGTCGGAGCACAGCGGAACGGCTCGGACGACGGCGAGAGGAAGCAAAAACAACAGCGGTGAGAGGAAGCAACTACGACGAGCTCACACGGGCACTAGAGCAGGTCTCGACGTGCGTGCAAAGAGTCTAAAAGGAGCGGCGAGAAGAGCTCTACACGGCGCAGCAACCAACACATAAAAAGGAGCCTCGACGTGCGCACAAACACCGGCGAAATGAGCGAAAACGCTCGGTGGCGTTAACTCCGGCGATTACGCCCGGTCGGACCGACGTGGCCTCATCACGGCCGTCCAAGCAGCGACAATCCGATGGCGCACGTTCGCAGGCGACGCGGCGCAATGGTGACCGTTGGATCTCGATCCGATCGCTCGATCGATTCTGGCGGCTAGGGTTTCGCGAGCGGTACGCAGACGGCCGACGGCGCTGCTGGTGATTTGGGCCGGACCGAAGGGTTTCGGCCCAAACACTATTCATCCGATTTTTAAAACTTTTTCAAATTAAAATAATTCAGATAAATAAACAAAGCCAAAATAAATAGCAAAAATACCCAGAAAAAATCTGGAAAATATTTTGGAACATTTATAACTCAGGTAAAATATTTCCAATAAAACTTTGCATAAACCTTTGTATGAATTTAATGAAATTCAAGAAAGGTCAAAAATGAATAAATCCAATTAAATTCTAATAAATTCTCAGAAATTCTCAAAAATATAAAATGCTCCAAAATTTAAATTAGAGTAAATTTCAGGGTGTTACATATTGTCGACAACAACTCATGTTATGAATAGTTCCCACGTAGCACTTAAATTATTTGTTGAACATATATAAGGGCACATACACCAAAAGTTCAGATGATAAAATAAGCAATAGATTAGATTATATTACAAGGGCATTACAATAGTGACGGAATTGCTTGATGAACTAACTAACTAACGAAAGCAATGTTTCTCATGGTGGAACAAGGGATCGTTCCGCCTATCCGGTAGAGCGGGAATGATATCGACATTTTCGCATATTACATCATCCGTAAATAAATTTGCGATTTGTTCTCGGACACAACTCAATCTCTACTATGAAAGAACTCCATGGGGATCCGCATGGTGCTCGGTTGTCGCCGATTGGGTGGCCTATACCGCACATCTCGGTGTATAAGACATAATTTTGGTCTTTTTGTGTGGAATCCTGCCCTCCCATCTGGGCATGTCATCCCGATTCCCACCATCCCCTATGCTAATACCACCCGGGTTCCCGAATGATCTGTGTAACGCGTCAACGATTTGTTGCGTGGTGCGGACCTCGGCCAGCTGCTTCCCCTTGTCCCTTCCTCTTGAGGAGGTACCTCTTGCACTTCGTGCGGCGTTAGTGGAGGCTTGCCGAGACGCTGCTCTGTTTTCTCGCACTCCACTATATGGTGCAGGAGGTGTGTGTTGGGCTTATCCTTGTACAACCGGAAGCATGCCCTGCAGTCAATGCAGTATGCCCGCTGTGGTCGGTTAATAATACCGTAGGCATACTCGTGGTCTACCTTTTCTGGGCGGTAGTAGCACCACGGAGAGGGTTGCTCCCCCAGTTATCCCATACTGGAAGTTTGAGATGCAAGTGGTATGTCTGCGGGTCCACCCAGTTGAAGTAGCCGCACCATTCATCCTCGGCCAAGGGGCATGGGTAGAATCTCCAGTCCTCTAGATCATCGTGGCAGGTATCAACCACTGCCTGCAGGCTGTGTTCGCAGAAGTCGGGGCTTTCAGGTAGCCCTTGAGGAGGTTTGTCCTTTGACTTGAGCAATTTCGCAATTTTCTTTTTGTACTCCTGTATGCGATGAACTGGTTTAGAATTACTACTTTCTGAGTGAAACATGAGTATGTCGCATGAAACACACCGATTGGTTGGCCCCTTGCCCACCAGCCCTGAACTCTGGTCGATCTAGAACGAGGACATATCCTGACGGACTCTCCCATCGGGTGAAGTTCTGGGGCGAAGCGGGGTAGGCGTCGTGGTAGTTGTAGATAAATTCATTGTCACGTCGTTCCGGCCCGACGATCCATTGGAAGAAGCAACACCAGTATTGTGCTGAGAAAAGGAAGAACGGTGCATGAAATGGTGCAGTAACCTTGTGACACCAAGAGGTTTACCCAGAGGGGCAGCACAAAGAATAGTGGCGCGGCGCCGAAGATTGCATCATCTTCGCGGAAGGTTGCGATCGCATTTGGGTCGAGCAACTCCGCAGAATCGGGTGTCGGCGCCATCGGCATCCGGTATTCGAGGCGGGATAAGTTCTACTTGCTGAAGAGGCGATGGTAGAACGACATTGTGCCCTAATTTGTGTAGATTCAGCCGACGTTTGATGGCTGGTTTGTTGGTGTTGGATGTGTACCCCCCGGCCGATTTTTAGTGGTGGTGAGGGGTTACTCCACACTACTGCAGCACTTGTCGACTAAAATGCTAATTCCACAATTCTTTTCATTTAGAAACATCATTTTATTTGCTATTGAAAAGGTCTAAATGACCACAATACAAATCCTATGACATCTCAACTTCACTTTCAATTGTGACCAAATCACTCATCAACTTTTATTCATTTTTATTGTATTATCAGGCAGGTCTTACACATTTTAAAACTTGTTTTAGATTATTTGAACTTAACATTGATAAATTACACCCACATTTATTGGTATAACAACTACTTTCCTCTACTAGACAAACATAACCTATAACTTTTTCATATGCATTTTCATATGAATGAGCTTATCTTGGCATATGATCCTTCAAAATAAACTTTACCTACATAAATATTAATTTATACCAGTTCCACTTATTTATCCCTTTTACATTGAAACTTCATTCCATTTGAATTTGATGTATAACAAAGTAACATGTAAACATTTTTACATATTTAGAACACTTGCACAGTAGATTCCATAAAATTTATTTTATTCTACTTTAAATTTATTTGAAAACATTTTATTAAATAGCATTATTCATACCTATGTGTTTCTTTGCATTTTCTAAAGTTGCACAAATTGATCTTCAAATTATTTTTGCATAATCTGGATCTACAGATTTTACATGATAGACTCAACTCTGACATACTCGAGATGAGCATTAAAATCGCCATTAGATCGTGGTCATATTTTTCGAAACTTTTGATGACGTCTAATGAAAGTTTTACCACTCGATAAAAATGTTAGCTCAAAATATCCTATATAGAATGTATATTAATTCGACCTTTGTACGCCCATAATTTCCATCTCGTGTTTGATTTATTTAAAGTCTCATTCTACAATATATATTTTGAAACTTTTTGGGGTTTAGATCCTACGAAGGAACTACAATAAAAGCTTCAAGTCTAAAACTTGGGTATTTATTTAATAAAATTCGACATTCCATTTTCCAATTTTTGAGGCCACTGTATTTAAATTTTTAAAAGGATTAAATGGGATTATTAATTTATGAAAAATTTACCAACGCAGGTTCTACACTCAGGCACTATGGTAATTTTCTCATTCTGGATAGACATCGACCAATTTCCTTTAAATTTTAATCTTCTTGTTTCTAGTCAAAAGAGTGGTTATATACTTTATTTATTTACATTCCTATGCATAAGATTTTACCCGATGATTATCTTGGCTTACCTTCATAGATAAGGTCCATGGTAAATTTCTAGCTTTTACTTTTACCTTTTCCTTTTCTTATGCTCTTTCATTCCATTTTTCATTCAATGCAAAAATCCACAAAAAATTCCAATTAAAATAACTAACACCGAAAACTCAAAAATATTTATATTCCAATTTAATTCATACATTTTCACTGTTTTAGATTTTTAGGATGTTATAAATGTCATCATTATAACGGGTGAAGCGATGCTATCTCATGGCGAGAAAAGGTGAGGCGAACTCCATTAAATTGAAGTCACTCAACCGATTGCAACTACTGATTCAACGAATCGAATGGGGTTAGGTAAGTAGGCTATTTTAGCTGTGGTACCTAAAGTTTAGAAAACTTGCTTATTTTTAAGGCTAGAGCATTGCATCCACTAATCCGCAAACATCATTAAAGAAGGTGAAGATCATTGACCTTGGTAAGGTTTCTAGCTAAGTTGCTTCTTTGTAAAGTTAGTCGACAACAAATCTTGGCCCATGTCAAAATATTACCACCATCATTTATAAGTAGGCGAGGCGGCTACTTTTTATCTCCATGTCGTTACTCATCGGATGCACATGGACATGGACAGCTCAAATCGTCACCCATATCCACTAGCGGGACTAGGATCAGTCACAAATATAGGCAAGCAAAGCAAACTGAATATGAAAAGGATGAGTATGGTCTAAGCGAGGAATCCAAGAGAGTTAATGAGTACCCAGTTGCACTACATAAAAAAACATACGAGACTGTTTTCCCATAGTCATATATTTACATGTCAAAGTGTAGTACTAATTACACACTATTATTTACGTCGTTCATGACTACTAACTATACAATGTTAATGTATGTATTTACCATTATTCCAACAACTGTCATTTTCATGTACTATTAGTTCGACTAATCTTGTAGTTTATGTCATACTACTTGTACTAATATTTCTACTTATTATAGTTGTATTATAACAATATCACGATAATATTCCTCAATATTAAAAACTAACTTTGTGTGAAGTGTAATGAAGACCAAAAACCTGTACCAACTTGCAAAATCACTTTCTGGGCGTACCTATGAAATAGGGAACCCAATTAGTTAATCCATAAAATGAAGATAGCTTGGAATAAATTCACAAAACATTAACACCGATAATTATGCTATTACTTATGCCATGTTCTGTTATTTTATGTACAGTAGTTATTCTAGCATTGTCATTACATATACTAATACATTTATTTTATTACTACTAATTGCACTACAATCACATGAAGTACACACTATTATTTACGCCTTTCATGGTTTTATGTAACGCTCCTTCTACTAATACTGTACTAATTACACTAATATTGCAAAAATACTATACTAATATTTTAGAAAATTTCTTACTAACCTTCTCAAATTTGTACCGAAGATCACTAAAGCCAAGCAACATACCAAAACCTTCTGAAGAATACCTAAAAATACAAATAACAAATAAAATACTCAAAAAAGGGTTAACCTAGCGTAAACTTCACCAAACATGAACACCGATTAAATTTCTCTGAAATTCGATTTGAAAATCTATTTCCAACCAAATTCGCCTCAGTGGTTTCCTCGCGTCTCTCCTCTTCCACTCTCTCTTTTCTCGCTCTCTCATGGTGCAGAATGACCTCGGTCAAATGTGATTAAATCACTTATAGCGAGGAACGCTTCTTTCGCGACAAGCAAAATAATTCGGTCGCTGCTTTAGGTGTGTGGATGGGACACAAAGGAAAAACACTGATCGACCATGAGAAAATGCAGCTGTGAGACCCCGTTCTAATGAACAGGAACCTCCATGTGATTACTGTGCTATTCCCTGGATCAGTAGCTAGCACTCACATGTTTACAACATTCATATCAAAATCATACTCACAAGCAAAGAGAAAGACTTACATAATAGAATTAATTATCTGAGTTCAAGACAAATTTAAAACATTTAACAGCGGAAACCAAAAGAAAGCTGAAAATTGCAAACAGCCTTGCGGTTGCCCACTAAACCCTTAGGCAACCGACTAGGCAACCTAGAAGAGACTATCGTCAAAACCCCGAGACACTGCTTGAAAGAACGCGTCATCTGGCGGATCGCGATCTTCTTCCTACGAGGCAATGAGCGCAAGATTGAGTACATTGGTACTCAGCAAGACTTATATTGGTTCACGAGATGCAAATAAATAATTATGTAGGTGAACAATAGGCAGGCTATGGTTATTTTGCGATTGCATGAAAGCATTAAAATGTATAAGCATATTGGATTGAAACATTTTATTTAAAAAAAGCAATTGGAATACAATATGATAAGCAATTAATCCAGATTTTCAACCCGATCTACCCGATGAATATGACCCGGTGCCAATCCTTTGACCAAAAGGAGTTATAAACGGTTTCCAAACCACCACCCATTTTGAAAGCACAAAAATACTCTAGCATCGAATAACGTCACCAAGTGCCCTTGACCACGGCGCGGCTAATCAATTAGATTTATACTCTCTGAGTGTACGACTTTACCCACAAAGAATGATCAACCTCTTTCGCTTTGGCCAATTAACACACTTCCTTTGGTGTGTCGGCAAGGAGATCATCTGAGCGTTACATTATCTAGACGTGGCTTTACACCAGCCGGGCGTTAACCTCGCCACGAAGACAGAGACACTCACTCAAGCCGCGGATCCACATGTATCACACACACACCACGTCTCTGTCCAGGGCAAGGCGTACACCGTTGCATTGGTATGTAGAAACCCATACAGACAGACCTGACCGGAATGCATGTGCAATCTCCCGCCTTCCATAGATGCAAAGCCACATCTAAACAACAATAGGCTAAGACCACGCCCATACAAGCCCTCGTGGTTTTACGAAAAACATGGATTCACCGTCCCAACGCTCGGTCCTTAATCCGACACGGGCGATACTCCACCCTAGCTATGTGCATATCCTTTTGCACAACCGGCTAGTGCCAATTAATCACCCGCGTCAAACCATAGTTTTGTTTGAGGGTTTTAGCAAAATATCACCAACCATTTTCGGAAAGATCATATATAGGTTGAAAAGATCAAAAGAGACAACGGAAAGCTTAAGCAAGGATATTATGCTAGCGATTATACCCAAACATGACATTAAGTATGTCTAGCTCAAACTAAGGTTTACAAGGTTCACATGTCCATCTGATTGAGACAAACCATAATTTACAGGATCAACTACAGATCTAACCCAAATTAGCACTTTTATGGAGAATTATCCGGATGCACTTTGTACATAAGCAAAAGCAACATAAGGTAGGTGAATTATCGGGCTCAACATGTTCAAGGGATTGCTTGCCTTGCAAATCAACATCGAGAATAAAATCCGGATCTGCGAATAGTCGTCTTCTTCTTCGATGGCGTCGGTGTCTACTAAATCGAGAAAAAGAAGAACAAGCGAATATCGACAAACTCCAAATGGCAAAAGAAAGCAGATGAGACAAGCAGATAAACACTATTGAATTAAGCCGAGGTTCTTGTTTATGAAATATTTGAATTCAAACATCGAATTATAGATGCTAAAATTATTTGAAAAGAAAAGATTGATCATTAGCTTCTTTTAGAGGATGCCATGTTTAACCAACACTAAAAACAGAGCTCTCTGCTTTTTTTCTCAAAAATTCGAAGAAGAGCACTTAAAAACTATATCATTTAGGGTTATATATCTAACAAGATTTATGTGCAATAGCTAAATAAATTAGGATTTAAGTCTGGAATTAGCTATAACATACTTCGGTTGTCAATTCTAAAGACTTCTTTTAACTTTTATGGCTTGGATAAAGCTTGAAAACTATTGTTGAAAAGGCTTAGTTGAACTCTAGAATTAGGCTACAAAACTGGCTAAGGAATTAGACTAAACAATACTACTTAAGGTTATTGCACTTATGAAAACTAAGTGAAACGAAGCTTCAAAACAGAATATTTTTCTGGAATCAAGTAATACAAACTTTGGTGATCACTTCTATACTATTTTTCCTAAAATTCTCATTTGGATGGATTATTTAACACATGGTTGAAAAAGCCTGATTGTTTCAAATGTTCAGCAAAACATGAAAAATAGGTTCATTCCACTAACTTGTTTTGCATACAAACCTTAGCAAAATGCCATTCTTCTTCCAGAATATACTAGTATATACTTTGTGAAGTGTTTCTACACCACTTTTACATTCTTTCTCATTTATATAATCTATTTTATCATATGTTGAAAAGGGCTATATGAACACAAAAAACTGCTTTATAGCCAATCCAACTTGCACATTCATTTATTACTAAACTACTTATAAATTTTAATTAATTATCCCCCTGACATCAGGGCATGACATTAAAAACATTTCAAAATTGAATTTGAGTAATTTTGAACTTGCTCATAGCAAATTACATCTATTTTAGTTATTACAAGCATTGTTTTTCTTAATTGAATAACTATCACATACACTTTTCCCTAAGTATTTTTACATGAGCAACTCCCCATGATATATGCCCCAATAGGATGAACTTTTAAACATTTATACTTTAATCCTTTCTTTTATTTGCATAATCCCACCTTTGTGCTTAGTATTCATTTTTTTGTGCAAACATGATATGCAATAAGGTATCATGCCAATATTTTTGTTTATTTGGAATACTTATAACCCAGAGGCTTCATAAAAATTTATCTTACATTAGTTGGATCATCCCAAAAATATTTTATTCATACAACCTTATTTACACCTAAGCATCTCTTTGATTTTCCTAAAATCATATATTGCTCATCTTCAACAAATTTTTGCATATTCTGAAACTACAGAATTTTATACGAATTTAGAAACTAGTTTCATTCAATTTGGCCACATGATTCAAAAGTTATTTGCATTTGAATTTCAGCCGGTTTAGGAAATCCAACTAAAAATTGAAAATACGCTTTAAGCTTCGAACACGCATTCGCTGCGTGTGCGAGTGCGTTCAAACACTCTGACTCACTGACAACCGGGCCCACCGTCGATTACCTGAAACAGGCGCGCGGTTTCTTGCTACTTGCGCGTAGCAGCCCTTGCCACATGGCGAATGGGTAGCGGTTCTAGCTTCACCGCGCCAAGGGCCGGCGTAGAAATACTCGCTCGAGGGTCGCAAGCATCCTGAGCCGCACCCTAGGGGATTCGAACTCACCGGATGGCTGGGTCAGAGGAGGCTTGCACCGAGCTGCCACCGTGCGCCGGTCGGGAGGAAGAAGGGCGGCGGTGCGATGGCGCTGCAGGCGAAATGTAGCCAAAACTGCGTTTGAACAGTAATCCTTGGATGCTAGAGGAGCTCGAGGTGAAGTCAATTCGAAGGATTGAGGAGAATCTCACCCGAATCGTTGAGTTCCCCTCTTTCGGCTCTTGTGGACGAACGGGGAAGAAGACTCCCCGCGAGACTCCCAGCTCGGTGAAATGGCTAAGTGAAGGGCACACAGCACTGCGACGCGAGTGAGAAGCTTAAAGCCGAACGGGATTGATCGATTTCGCGGTTTTGGGCGCATGGCTTCGGTCGGCATTTTGCATGCGCGCCATCGCGCAGCTGCGCACCTCGTCTCGGGTGGCTCAACCGTGGTCAAGCAAACACAGGCGAGAAATGGGCAGCACGCGACGTGGAGGGCGATGAGCTCGGCCGGACGGAGCAGGTGGCGACCAGATGGCGAAGGACTAGTGGGGACAGCGACTCGCATCAGCCAGGGGAGAAGTAAGGGGGAAGAAAATCGTAGGGTGTGGCTGACATGTGGGGCCGGGACCCATTGGCAGCAAGACAACGCTTCGCCTCAGCCAGCACGTCAAAGTTTCAACAGAACCCGGGCCCACTTGTCAGTGAGAGGGCACGTTTAATGCGACGAGACAGGGCGAGAAATCTCCAGAATTCGGATTTGTTTAAGCTTCAAACTTAGCCCAGATTTTACCAACCTTTTTGACCAAGACTTAATGGGAGTCACACGTCTACCGTAAAATTTTGAGACAAAAAATCTTTTTAGATAATTTACTAAAATTCTCACACTGTACTCTGGTCCTAAACCTTGATTTCGGTTTTTGATTTAATTAAATATCCATTTTCTACAATTTATTTCTGAAAATGTTTTGAGAGGCTCAAATCCTTATAATTAGATAACCATTAAATTTTCAACTCAAAAACATGAGTAATTATTTTATAACAATTCTGACAACTGTTTTTCTTACATTTTGGACCCACTATATTTGAATTTTTAAGAGGCTTATATCAGTTCATTTAATTATAAAAGTTTTAGCAGTGGTGTATCATACCACCAGGACTTTACATAAATTTTCTTGGCTTTACTTGACATTGGTTATTTTTCTTCCTCCTTTTTGATTCACTGTTTTTAGTCAAAAAGTAGATACATGCTTTATTTAACTTAACCCCAAGTTTGTAAAAAATTTATTTACTGGTCAAACATTATAACCAGCTTGAATAGGACCCGTGGTAAAAGAAATTTCTAAATTTTATCTTCCTCTTTTTACCTTTTCCTTTGTTTTTCCTTTTATTTAATCTTTTCACAAAACACAAAAGTCTAAAGAAATTCTAATTGGAGCAAATAATACTGAAAGCTCCAGAAATACTTATTCTCAAATTTATACCGTACATCTTTTACTGTTCAAATTTTTCAGGACGTTACAGATCCACCCCTCTTACAGAAATCTC
Source organism: Otatea glauca (assembly GCA_036346275.1). Lineage (NCBI taxonomy): Eukaryota > Viridiplantae > Streptophyta > Magnoliopsida > Poales > Poaceae > Otatea > Otatea glauca. The sequence goes on along the minus strand of JAYEVK010000157.1, from coordinate 74,138 downwards.
GCCCTCGAGATTTGACAGGCCGAAAGGAAAAAGGGGTCTAAAAGAAATCCGGAAACTCTTCCCTAAGTCGATCTTCCCGCTCCCATGTCGCTTCCTCTTCCGTATGATTACTCCATTGCACCTTTAGCATCTTATGGGCTTTGTTTCGAGTATGGCGCTCCGCTTCTTCCAGAATCTTCACGGGACGCTCTCGATAAGTCAAGTCAGGTTGAAGATCAAGATCTTCCAACTGGGTAAGCTCAGTCGGAATGCGAAGACACTTCTTCAGTTGCGACACATGGAAGACGTTATGCACACTGGATAACTGAGTGGGCAACTCCAATCTATATGCCTTTTCTCCCATTCTTCCCAGGATGCAATAAGGTCCAATATACCGAGGAGCTAGCTTGCCTCGAATCTAGAACCGACGAACTCCGCGAAGAAGTGAAACTTTAAGATAAACATAATCACCAATCTCGAAACTTAAGTCACGTCGACGAGTGTCGGCATAACTCTTCTGGCGAGATTGAGCTTCCCTCAACTGGCTTCTGATTAAATCCACTTGCTCTTGGGCTTCATTAATCAAATCAGGACCAAAGAACTGTTGTTCACCCACTTCAGACCAGAAAAGTGGTGTTCGACATTTCCTTCCATAAAGGGCCTCAAATGGTGACATCTGCAGACTAACTTGAAAGCTATTGTTTTAAGAAAACTCTGCAAATGCGAGGCACTTCTCCCAATTGGTGCTATAAGGCGGCACACAAGCCCGCAACATGTCTTCCGAAATCGATTTGTTCTTTCGATGCGCGTCGATCTGCGGATGGTAAGCGTAACTAAAGTTCAATTTAGTTCCCAACAACTTGTGCATTGTTCCCAAAATGAGATGTGAATTGCGATCCACGATCGAGACACAATCGTTTTTGGGACACCATCTGCAGCGCACAATGTTGCTAATGTCTGATTCGCCAATCTGTCTCAAAGTATGTGTGGTTTGACAGGGAATGAAGTGGGCTACCTTTGTCGATCGATCGACAATAACCCAAATGGAATCATTTCCTTTCGGGTTCGAGGAAGACCATGTGAAATCCATCTTGATATCATCCCACTTCCATTCTCGAATTTGCAATGGTCAAGAAGTCCACTAGACGATGTTCACCTTGACTCGTTGACATACATCGCACCTTGTGACATATTCAATGACATCCTTCTTCATACCGGCCACCAATATTCCCTTTTGAGGTCCTGGTACATCTTGGTACTACCAGGATGAATAGATAATGGTGACTCATGAATTTCTGTCAAAATCAGCTTCTTGATCTCAGGATCATTCGGCACATATACACGAGTTCCTCTCATGATTATCCCATCAGGGTTTTCCAAGAACTTCGAATCTGCCTTCTTTCAACGATTCAGAACCTCAATAACGGCTTCATCTTTGAGCTGCGGCTTTAATTTGACTTTTAAGAGTCGGTTGCCAGCTGAGTGGCCACATAACCATTCTCAACTAAATTCAGATTGAGCTTCTGAAACTCATGAACTAACTCAGACTGACTTGAACCCAACATGCAATAAAGCTTGCGACTAAGAGCATCGGCTACGACATTGGCCTTGCCAGGATTGTAGTGAATGCCGAGATCATAGTCTTTAATGAGCTCTAACCATCTTCTCTGTCTCAAATTCAGGTCTGGCTGAGTAAAGAAATACTTGAGGCTCTTGTGGTCGAGATAGATCTACATTACATTTCCAATAAGATAGTGCCTTGATTTTAGGCGTGCACAACAGCGGCTAGCTCTAGGTCATGTGTAGGATAATTCTGCTCATGAGGACGGAGTTGTCGAGAAGCATAAGCGACATCCCTGCCCTCTTGCATGAACACACAACCCAAGCCGTGAAGCGATGCATCACAATACACCTCAAAACTCTTGTGAATATCCGGCAAAATAAGCACTGGAGCAGATGTTAACTTTTCCTTCAGTTTCTGAAAACTTTCCTCACAACCAGGAGTCCATTCAAACTTCCTTTCCTTTTTCAGAAGCTAAGTCATCGGTTTGGCAATCTTAGAGAAGTTTTCAATAAACCGGCGATAATAACCGGCGAAGCCTAGAAAACTTCGAATCTTTGGAACTGATTGCGGCCTTTCCCAAGCCAATACTGCTTCTACTTTACTTGGGTCAACGGCAACTCCACCTTTGGACAGAACATGCCCCAGAAAAGTGACATCTCTCAACCAAAACTCACACTTCTCAAACTTGGCATACAACTTGTTCTCCCGAAGTTTGCTAAGAACCAAGTGTAAATGCTGTCTATGTTCTTCCTCATTATTGGAATAAATGAGAATGTCATCAATAAAGATCACCACAAATTTATCTAAATACTCCATAAAGACTTTATTCATCAGGTTCATAAAGCTTGCTGGAGCATTTGTCAGTCCAAACGACATTACGGTATATTCATATAAACCATAACGCGTAGTGAGGGCGGTCTTTGGAATATCTGAGGGTCTGATTTTCAATTGAAAATATCCCAATTTCAAATCTATCTTGGAGAAGACTTGCGCCCCATTCAACTGATCAAACAGATCATCTATCCGGGGAAGCGGATAATTATTCTTAATGGTCACTTCATTCAAGGCACGGTAGTCTCACGCATTATACGCAGCTATCGCCCTTTTCTTCACAAAAGAACCGACTCTCCACGTATGCAGAATCGGGACGAATGAACCCCTAATCAAGTTGCTCTTTGAGTTGCTTTTTCAATTCTACCAACTCATTTGGAGGCATCCGATATGGTCGTTTTGATATTGGTGCGAGTTCCTACCGTGAGACCCGTTCGATGAACATGAACCTCCATGTGATTACTGTGCTATTCCCCTGGATCATTAGCTAGCACTCACATGTTTACAACAATTGGAATCACAACCACACCACAAAATAAATACACGGAAACTAATACATAAAGGAAAAGCTACAACTCAGAGAATAAAGCAGCAAAAGAAGCAATATCTTGTAGTTTGCCCATCCGACCATGAGCAACCGACAAGGCATAAACTCGAGATAGAACACGATGAAGAAGATCCCGAAACTGCGACGAAAAGAGACTCAAGCCTCGCTAACTTCCACCTAAAATAATAATTAAGCAAGGGTGAGTACTTTACGTACTCGGCAAGACTTGAGCAAAACCTATAATATATGCAGGCCATTTCAAAGGAAAGGCTAATCAGCTTAATTTGCATAAAGCGAAATTGAATTGTAAAACAAGTTATCATTTGCAAGCGGAATTTATAAAAGCAAGTTGATTGATAAGAAATATATACAACGATAAGTAATACTCACGATCCCCATGACGTGAGTTGAAAAAACCAAACCACAAGGTCCATCAATGTCACCTTCCGACATAAAACAACGATTACTAAAAACAAGTTCGAGACCAAACCCATTTTAGAAAATACCAAAGACTCTAACATTGGGAGGATTTTCCCCAAGTGCCCATAACCGCGGGCGCGGCTAATCGATTAGATTTACACTCTGCAGAGGTGTACACTTTACCCACAAGGAATGATCAACCTTTTTGCCAGAACAATTAACACACTTCCTTTGGTGTGTCGGCAAGGAGATCATATAGAGCCGTTACATTATCTAGACGTGGCTTTACACCAGCCCGGGACATTAACCCTCGCCCTGAAGACAGAGACACTCACCCAAGCCGTGGATCCACATTTATCACACACAACACCACGTCTCTGTCCAGGGCAAGGCGTACACCGTTGCATTGGTATGTAGAAACCCCTACAGACAGACTTGACCGGAATGCCTGTGCAATCTCCCGCCTTCCATAGATGCAAAGCCACATCTAAACAACTTATTAGGCTAAGAACCGCCCATACAAGCCCTTGTGGTTGCACGAAAACATGGATCTACAACATCCCATTTGCTCGGTCCTTAATCTGACACGGGCGATACTCCACCCTACACTACGTGCAAACCCGTCTGCACATCCGGCTATTGCCAATAATCGCCCGCGTCAAACCATAGTTTTATTTTGGGGTTTTTAGCAAACTACCAGCAACCATTTCCCCACAAAGGACCATTTAGGTTCCATATAAAACATTTCAGGAAACAATTTTAATGATGATCATTTGCCCTACAAAAAGCTAAAGCATGGCTAAGCATGTTTAACAAGATCGCATATACCCAATTTTGGCATTAAGTAATGTCTAGCCCTATTCTATGGTTATCAAGGTTCACATTTTCATAATTATCAAGGAGTTTCATGTGACAACAGGTATATCTACCAATACCACAAAATAGCGAATTTACTGAAAGTAAACGCATGCATGAAACAGTTTAGTAAATACAGTGCAAATCAAATACTGGGATCAAGATGGTCAAAGGGACGCTTGCCTTGCTTAATCATTGCTTACGGTGAAGACGAGGTCGCAAAAAATTAAGTCGACGAAGGAAACGACGACATCGGGTTCTACACGTCGTTCAACGGAAATAAAGCAAATAACAAGCTTTAATAAGGGCAAAAAGGAAACAGACAGCAAATCAAATAAAGATTCACTACAGAAAACAGGAATATATTAGGGGTTCAACGGAAATAAAGCAAATAACAAGCTTTAATAAGGGCAAAGGAAACATGACAAATCAAATAAAGATTCACTCTGAAAAACAGGAATATATTAGGGTTTGAATTAGATGATTTCATATCGTTAAATTGATTAAATATCCATATTGTTATTAGCTTTTAACATTAAGCATTAAACAACTTCTTTTATAGCTTATCCATTCTTGAATTACGAATTTAAGAGGCTAAAATTATGAATTTTAGTATTTACGATTTCGAATTATAGATGCTAAAATTATTTGGATTAATAGAATTAAAACACTAGTTATAGGGTTATGCAAATAGTACTTAGCCTTAAGTGATTTGCATAAGAAGGGTTTTGAATGAGTTAGATCTGTTAAGCTAGGTTACTAGATTTATTCATGGTTTTTAAGAAGGTTCTGGTGATACAAATATATTAACTATGGATTTCATCATTATTACAAAGTTTGCTCATTCATATTATGAAGTTCATGAATCATAATACTTAGTGTTATTTGGGTGACAAGATTTATATGCAGATCACGATGAAACAAGATTATTTCTTCGGAACTTGATAGCATACACTTTGAAGAACATATCTAGGCTGATTTCATATATTTTGGGGTTTAGATGAGAAATTAATTTCATAGTGGAAAAAGCTTATGTGATATTAAAAGTTACGACAAGCATACTTTTTAGGGGTATTCAACTAGCAGGATTTAGTTGAAAAGTAAGTTGTAAATAAAATATTTTTCTCGAATACGGTAGACCATATCCTAAATATCATTTCTAAACTAATTTCCATAGTTTTTGCACTTAAACGAGAGGTTCTACGAGTTGACGAAAAAGCTTGATAGTTCAATTTACTACTCGATAAGAGTTCAGTTTTTGATACAAGATTGCGACTACACCGACTTGGATAATCTACTCACTTTTCAGGCATTAATAGGGCATGACATTCGAAGTGACTTAAAGTTGGGTTCACGGCAATTGGCTTTTATCCGCGATGATTTTCCTATGAACGATCATTAGGGTCTAACATTATTTTATTTCACCCTAGCACAAACATAAGGCATTTTTGAATAAACAGCAAGGGTACCATTTTTCAAGGTTATAGGATTTGGTTTCATCAAATTCTGAGTTTATTCGCGAAGGTTACATCTATTCCAATTATGCAATTATTAACACTTTAATTATTGATCATTTACTGTTTTATATAGTAACCTTTAATATTATTTTATATCTGGAAACCTTGCAACTGCAGAGGTATAATAAAACTGGTTTGGTGATTATTTGAATTCAATTGATCTCTATATTGACTATTTGATTCTATATGCATATGCATATACATTTCATACTCAGATTATTTGATATTTGTTAAAGATAGTTCAAATCCAATTCATTTCTTAATTATTTTGGCAAACTCAGGTATCCTACTGACATAATATTATTTAGAAATCAATTTTACTTATTCCATATTTCTTTTATTCAAATTATGTACATTTGAGTTTCTAGCGCATTGAATACAATCTTTAATAAAAGGTATTTCAAACAATAACGAAATTTAAATATTTTTATATATTTGAACTCCTGGAAAAATGAGTGTTTCACTAAAATTGGTTTTATTCATTCCAAAGTTTATTTACAAAAATTTCATATGAAGCATGTCTTTAGCCTTCCCTTTTAAATTTGAATTTCAAATTTACCAATTGAACATTTCCAAAATATTATTTTATATTCTGAAAGAACTATATTTTAGATAAATTTAGAATTTTATTTCACTCAATTCGGAGTTATAATGCAAAAGTTATAAATGTTTGAATTAATTCGGGTATTGAAATAAACTGAAAATATTGAAAATACGCTTTCACAACTGAGGAAACGTCTTTTACCGAATGAACTAAGGAGGGCTTGACCAGCTGACAGACAGGGCCCGCGGTTCAGTGACACGGAGCAGGGGAAGATCTAGGGCGCGGCGGCGACGGAGCTCCGACGAAGGTCCGGCCGGATGGGTGGCACGGCAGGCTCCAGGGGGTCACGGCGCACATGTGGGTGGGGGCTCTCGCCGCCGGGACGGCCGGAGCGAGCTGCCACTGGCAGCCTGCGGCGGAGGGAGAAGCGGTTCGCCGGGGAAGAAGAGGAAGTGAAATCTGGCCGAATCGGTAGTGTTTTAAGCATTCACTGGGTCAGGGCATTCCATTTTTGCGGTCGGCTGGGCCGGAGATTGGCCGAGGGAGCTCGCCACCGTGCGGCCGGAGTTGGAGAAGAAGGCACACTTCGGTGGCTTGATTTCGCATGAAGAAGCTTATGTATTTTTGAGGTGTTTTGATCACTAGAAGGTATAGAAGCTATACCCGGAAGCAATTTGGGATTGGTTTGCTTATTTGGTCGAATTGTTTTTGGCTTGAAGCTTCAAAGCTCTCGGTCATGGCGAGGAAGAACGGTGTTTTGGGTCCTTGAGCTCGAGCTGGCGAATGGCTAAGGAGAGAACGACTACTGCGAAGCTACACAAGTATTCGGAGCCGGTTTACATGAGTCTTGCCAGTGCTCGCACGTGCACACGAAATCGGGTTCGGTTCTGTGCTTGGCGATCAGAGTGACGTGAGCATTAGCCGGTGCGGAGGGGCTTGGCACGAAGGAATAGAAGAGTAGGGCATGGCGGCAGTGAAGCGAGGACATTCGTGGCAACGATTGAGCGGAGGCCGCGCCAGCGACGCAACGATTCGACGAGGGGAGAGCGCGACCGCGTGAAGCATCGGGAGAGAGCTTCGGCGTCTCGGTCGGGAGAGAGGAAAAGAGGAGAGGGAGATGAAGCCTACCCACGACAGCGGGTCCGGGGGCCAGCGGCCAGTGGGGGGGTGCTTCCAGTGAGTTCTCACGGTCCACTGCGATGGGGCCCACATGGCGGTGAAAGAACTCGGCCGAGGAGATAAACTTCACGCAGACAGCTCCATGTGAGCATTAAAATCACTATCAAATCACCGTTTAATTTTGTGAAACTTTTTTACTGACCTGTCCTGGTAGTTTTTAATGTCCAGAAAAAATTTGAGGTTAAAATACCGCATGGTTAAATTTTAGAAATTCTGACACTGTGGACTGTACAGGATTTGAATTTCGGATTTTTAATTTAATTTAGGGTCCAAATTGTATTATTTATTTTTTGAACTTTTATGTAGAGTTATATTTAGATCAAGGATTCTCTCCTAAAAAGTTCAAGTTAAAATATTATATATTTATTTTATATAAATTCTGACATGCTAATTTACAGATTTCCAATGCCTCTGTTTATGAATTTTAAAAGGCACTAAATGACATTATTAATTTATAATATTTTTACCAGAGGTTAATAATGTCTTGAGGACATTATGGTAAATTTTTCAAGTGCAGATAAAGTACTAAAGTTTTATAATAAATCTTTCCTTGCACTATTTGGAGGTCAAAGGGATGTCCTTTCAACTATTTAATACTTTCTTATGTATTAAAATTTATTTGCTGGATAAAATCATCCACTGCATGCTTAGAGTTACCATGGTAAAATTTTCTAACTTTTACTTTTACCATTTTACCATTTACCATTTCCCATTTACTAATTCTAATTGTTGGATTTCCATACAATACAAAAATCCAAAGAAATTCAAATAAGAACCAATAAAGCCAATAAAACTTATAAATAAATATTTTCAAATTTAAAATATTTATTTTTATATTACTTTATTTTTCGGGATGTTACACCGGCACCAAATCAATAACAAACTCAATATCGCGATCCGGAGGCACTCCCGGCAATTCAGTAGGAAAAACATCAGGAAATTCACTAACAACTGCCACTTCATTTAGACTAGAAGCAGATGTGGAATACCAGACTGTCTGAGGTGTTGAAATTTGAGTACTTGAGGTAAACTATACTTGTACCCCCTCTTGGTTTTCAAGGGCTATGGATCGATTAGCACAATCTATGCGACCTTTACTCTTAGCTAACCAGTCCATGCCTAAGATCACATTTAGGCCAGAAGTTTCTATCACAATGAGATCAGCATAAAACATAACTCCATTGATCTCTATGCTAACCCCAGAACAAAAACTAGCAGTTCTAATGGTAGCTCCAGGTGATTGCACAATCATATGAACAGGCAAAAGAGAAACCTCCAAGTTGTGTTGCTCAGAAAACTTCTTAGATATGAAAGAAAGAGAAGCAACTGAATAAAATAGAACCAAGGTAGGAACGGATTGGACAAGGAACATACCAAGCACGACATCCGGTGCCTCTTGCGCTTCCTCAGTCGTCACGTGATGAAGACGTCCAACATTACCACCTTGAGCAGGTGGTGGAGCCGATCCCTAAGACTGCCGCTTTGCCACATATTGTGAGCGGCCTTGAGCTTGAGGTTGTTGTCCAGCCTTCTTCTTAGGACAAGCGTTGGCGTAGTGCCCACGCTCGTTGCAGTGAAAGCAAGTGACGTTAGCGGCCTGCTTCTGAATAACAACAGCCGATCTAGGTTGCCGCACTGACGAATCGGCCGTGACAATCGCCATCGAACAAAGCGGGGCGACTCAACCCGCTAAGCTCGGCGCCGACCCTTTGGGCCTGAATCGGTGGTGGCCGACGGACATTGGTCGATCGCCACCGATGATCGAGATGATCCACTCGGTAGAAACTACGCGCAAGCCACTTGCGCTCCGCTCTCGGACACTGCTGCGGCTACCGTGTTCCACCCTCACTGCCTTATCGACGAGGGTCTGGAAGTCATCGATGTCTTGGGCAATCAGGGCCCACTTGATCTCCTCATTCAGACTTTCCCGAAACCTCTCAATCCTTTTGGCCTCATCAGCTACTTCATAAGTAGCATATCTTGACAGCTGATTGAAGGGACGCAGGTACTCCATCACTGTCATTGACCCTTGCTTCAAGTCCAGAAATTCCCGCTTTTTCACCTCAATCACACTAGCGGGAATGTGAGTGCGGCGAAAAGCAGCCTTAAACTCAGGCCATAGGACCAGTCGACCTTCCGGCAAAGACTTTGCTGGTAGTTCTTCCACCAAACCGTCAAGCGGTCCCCTGCAGCTGATAGGAGGCATATAAGACCTTCTCCCTATCATCACACTGTGCAATGGCTAACTTGCTCTCCACAGCTCTCAACCAGTCATCAGCATCAAGAGGCTCGGCAGTAGGGGAGAAAACGGGTGGCTGGGTCCTTAGGAACTCACTCAACTTGGACACCTGAGGCGCTCCACCATTTCCTCCGCGAGCCATATTCTGAGGCGCTGTATTCTGGGCTATCTGCTGCAGCAACAGAGCATTCGCTTGTCTTCCCTGCTCGATCATAGCCAACACTTGCGCCATTGTGGGCGGCTGAGGTAACTGTCCCTCCGGAATCTCCTCTTGAACAGGCGGTGGATCAGGGACTTCACGACGAGCGGCTCGTGAAGAAGAAGCCCGCGTCGTGGGATGTTGAGGATTCGGCTGGGCCGGCGTAGAAATACTCGCTCGAGGGTCGCTAAAATTTGCGAGAGAAAATCATCACTTATTAATTCACACAGAGAAGAAGCAGTTCAAAAATTTTACACTACAAAACATGCTACACATATATTATTTACACACATACATATGGATTAATTCACATCTTAGTTACTACTAAAACATATGCATGCAAATTATTTCCACACCACAGCCACTAGCATATTTCCTGACTTTGCTCCTACTTCCAGAACACATGCATTCATTTAACTTCACATCCTGTTCAAAGATACTATGCAACACAGGAAGCTTCAACTTCTATTTGTTCTTACTACTTCTTCTTGCTGTAACCTTTGCTCCCATTACCAGCACACAATTTTTTTCATAGCACAAGCAATACAGGAAGGATAAAAATGCATTCCTTCTCACATACTCTCAAATGTAAGACAACACAGAACCACATTTTCAAATGCTACTACCAGCACAACACAAAATTGAACTCATTTTCTTTAGCATTTCGGCAGCAACTTCCCAGAACCACAACCATTTCATCACAAACACAATATAATAAGACTATCAAACATTTTCTCACAAGCACACATACGAAGCATTAATCCAACAGAGGAAGTTTCAAACATTTTCTAGTTTCTACAATTAACAGATGACTTCATGCTACCATTTTCAGCAACTTAGCCCTTTGTTTGGAAGCATACAAACTGTTTTGAACACATAAGACTTAATTCCACACTTACATTTTTACAAGTCCTACTTTTAGTTACAAAATGAGACTACTTTAACTAATAATTTCAGCACAACCCTCAATATTTACAAGGTTCTTGCAACATTTATATTACAACAAAATCACATTCTAGCAACTACATTACCAATACACAACCAAAATATTTCTTCCATACATTACCACATACTACTAGATTTTTCTACATTCCACTCCACTACTTCATATTCCCACATTCCTAACCACACACCTCCTTCGGCGATATACCCGTGGAGTGCTAGGGCGGTAGGTGCAAATACTATATGGATTGATGCCCTTGTCATTTATAAGTCTAGGGCAACTTCCAATAGTTGACATCATAGCATTTGCACCCACTCCCGGCGTAGGCACATAGGACATCGGTGGAGGGCGTTGCGCGGCTGGAATTCCCGGAGCCTCGCTAGTTAGCACTGTGCGTGGTAAGGCACGCCTCGCCACACACAACGCTACTCGTGACTCCAAAAATGCCACACGACGCCGAGTCTCAAGCAACTCTTGCGCCAACCTCACATAGTGGCTATCCATCTTATTAATAAACTCCACCATGACTTTCAAGCTGCCATTACCCACTCCAACAGAGTGCTATACATTACTCCCTACCAACGGTCTCCCAGGTAGGTAGTAATGGTGTGGGCTCAAGTCGGGTAGCACATGCCGAAGTCGTACATGGCTAGGTATGCCGCTTCATTCATAGAAGCGTCTATGGACGACCCACTACCCACATAGCTTCTCTCTCCCTCACTGTGGGCAAGCCTAGGAGGGATAAACACTCGAGCGGCGTACTCCTTGGTCACTGGGCTCAAGTATGCCTGGAATACCACATATCTTGGGCACCCCTCAAACTGACAGCTCTCAAGCAACGACTGCAGTACTCCCATCATACCCGAGTGCTCAGGAACCCTCGACTCGTGGCAAGGAACAAACCGGGCCATCTACAAAAATACAAAGCAAGATAAGCTTATAACATAATTAGGAGGAGTTAAGCAACTACAAAAAAGAAAATTAGCATTAGGCTAAATTCCATTAATAGTAATGGACAGATTTTTGTTTACTTCCAAATTAAGTTTTTACACTCCTAACTAACGACCATTTCTCCCCAAGGTTCCTACAGTTAGTATGGCTCTGATACCACTACTGCAAGACCCCGTTCTAATGAACAGGAACCTCCATGTGATTACTGTGCTATTCCCTGGATCAGTAGCTAGCACTCACATGTTTACAACATTCATATCAAAATCATACTCACAAGCAAACAGAAAGACTTACATAACTGAATTAATTATACAGAGTTCAGTACAAATTTAAAACATTTAACAACGGAAACCAAAAGAAAGCTGAAAACTCCAAACAGCCTTGCGGTTGCCCACTAAACCCTTAGGCAACTGACTAGGCAACCTAGAAGAGACTATCGCCAAAACCCCCGAGACCTGCTTGAAAGAACGCGTCATCCGCGGATCGCAGTCTTCTTCCTCTGAGACAATAGATGCAAGATTGAGTACATTGGTACTCAAGAAGACTTATATTGGTTCACAGATGCAAATAAATAATTATGTAGGCTGAACAATAGACAGGCTATGGTTATTTTGCGCTTGCATGAAAGCATTACAAATGTATAAGCATATTAGATTGAAACATTTTATTTAAAAAAAAGCAATTGGAATACAATATGATAAGCAATTAATCCAGATTTTCAACCTAGTCTACCCGACTGAATATGACCCCGGTGCCGATCATTTGACACAAAAGCTGGTTATAAAACGGTTTCCAAAACCACCACCCATTTTTGAAAGCACCAAAAGACTCTAACATGGAATAACGTCACCAAGTGCCCTTGACCGCGGGCGTGGCTAATCGATTAGATTTATACTCTGCAGAGGTGTACAGCTTTACCCACAAGGAATGATCAACCTCTTTCGCCAGGCCAATTAACACAGTTCCTTTGGTGTGTCGGCAAAGAGATCATACACAGCCGTCACATTATCTAGACGTAGCTTTACACCAGCCCAGGACGTTAACCCTCGCCCTGAAGACAGAGATACTCACCCAAGCCGTGGATCCACATGTATCACACACACACCACGCCTCTGTCTGTGGCAAGGCATACACCGCTGCATTGGTATGTAGAAACCCTACAGATGCAGACATGGCCGGAATGCACTGCAATCTCCGCCTTCCATAGATGCAAAGCCACATCTAAACAACTTAATAGGCTAAGACCCACCCATACAAGCCCTCGTGGTTGTACGAAAAACATGGATTCACCGTCCCATCGCTCGGTCCTTAATCCGACACGGGCGATACTCCACCCTAGCTACGTGCATATCCTTTTGCACAACCCAGCTAGTGCCAATTAATCACCAGCGTCAAACCATAGTTTTGTTTGAGGGTTTTAGCAAAATATCACCAACCATTTTCTAGAAAGGTCATATATAGGTTGAAAAGACTGAAAAGAGACAACGGAAAGATTAAGCAAGGATATTATGCTAGCGATTATACCCAAACATGACATTAAGTATGTCTAGCTCAAACTATGGTTTACAAGGTTCACATGTCCATACAGATTGAGACAAACCATAATTTACAGGATCAACTACATATCTAACCCAAATTAGCACTTTTATGGAGAATTATCCGGATGCACTGTACATAAGCAAAAGCAACATAAGGTAGGTGAATTATCGGGCTCAACATGTTCAAGGGATTGCTTGCCTTGCAAATCACTGTCAGGAATAAAATCCGGATCTGCAGAGCAGTCGTCTTATTCTTCGATGATGTCGGTGTCTACTCGTCGAGAAAAAGAAGAACAAACGAATATCAGCAAACTCCAAATGGCAAAAAGAAAACAGACAGACAAACAGATAAACACTATTCGAATTAAACGGAGGTTCTTTGTTTATGAAATATTTGAATTCAAACATCGAATTATAGATGCTAAAATTATTTGAAAAGAAAAGATTGATCATTAGCTTCTTTTAGAGGATGCCATGTTTAACCAACACTAAAAACAGAGCTCTCTGCTTTTTTTCTCAAAAATTCCAAGAAGAGAGCACTTAAAAACTATATCATTTAGGGTTATATATCTAACAAGATTTATGTGCAATAACTAAAGAAATTAGGATTTAAGTCTTGAATTAGCTAGAACATACTTTGATTGTCAATGCTAATGACTTCTTTTAACTTTTAGGGTTTGGATAAAGCTTGAAAACTATTGTTGAAAAGGCTTAGTTGAACTCTAGACTTAGGCTACAAAACTGGCTAAGGAATTAGACTAAACAATACTACTTAAGGTTATCGCACTTATGAAAACTAAGTGAAACAAAGCTTAAAAACAGAATATTTTTCTGGAATCTAGTAATACAAACTTTGGTGATCACTTCTACACTATTCTTCCTAAAATTCTCATTTGGATGAATTATTTAACACATGGTTGAAAAAGCCTGATTGTTTCAAATGTTCAGCAAAACATGAAAGTAGGTTCATTCCACTAACTTGTTTTGCATACAAACCTTAGCAAAATGCCATTCTTCTTGCAGAATCTACTAGTTTATACTTTGTGAAGTGTTTCTACACCACTTTTACATTCTTTCTCATTTATATAATCTATTTTATCATATGTTGAAAAGGGCTATATGAACACAAAAAACTGCTTTATAGCCAATCCAACTTGCACATTCATTTATAACTAAACTACTTATAAATTTTAATTCATTTTCCCCTGACATCAGGGCATGACCTTAAATACATTTCAAAATTGAATTTGAGTTATTTTGAACTTGCTCATAGCAAATTACATCTATTTTAGTTATTACAAGCATTGTTTTTCTTAATTGAATAACTATCACATACACTTTTCCCTAAGTATTTTTACATGAGCAACTCCCCATGATTTATGCCCCAATATGATAAACTTTTAAACATTTATACTTTAATCCTTTTTTTTATTTGCATAATCCCACCTTTGTGCTTAGTATTCATTTTTTTGTGCAAACATGATATGCAATAAGGTATCATGCCAATATTTTTGTTTATTTGGAATACTTATAACCCAGAGGCTTCATAAAAATTTATCTTACATTAATTGGATCATCCCAAAAATATTTTATTCATACAACCTTATTTACACCTAAGCATCTCTTTGATTTTCCTAAAATCATATATTGCTCATCTTCAACAAATTTTTGCATATTCTGAAACTATAGAATTTTATACGAATTTAGAAACTGGTTTCATTCAATTTGGCAAGATGATTCAAACGTTATTGGCATTTGAATTTCAGCCGGTTTAGGAAATCCAACTAAAAATTGAAAATACGCTTTCGCTTCTAGAACACGCATTCCGCTGCGCGCGCAGAATTGCGTTCAAATGCTCTGACTCGCTGACAACTGGGGCCCACCGGTCAGTGACCCAGAACAGGGCACCGCGGTTTCTTGCTCGCCGCCGACGAAGCAGCCCCGCCGCGGCGGAATGGGTAGCGGTTCTAGTTTCACCGCGCGCAAGGCGAATCCAGGGGTGGTGCTACTTCGTTGGGAGACGGCCAGGAAGGGGGCTGCCACCGCGAGGGTGCGGCGGCGCCATGGCCGCGACGGTGAAACCTCGGCTAACGGCCACTATTCCGGTGAACTAGGGCTAGGCGAGCTACAGTGACCCTAGGGGATTAGAACTCACCGGATGGCTGGGTCGGAGGAGGCTTGCACTGAGCTGCCACCGTGCGCCGGCCGGGAGGAAGAAGGGCGGCGGTGCGATGGCGCTGCAGGAGTCCATTCAAACTTCCTTTCCTTTTTTAGAAGCTGTGTCAGCGGTTTGGCAATCTTAGAGAAGTTTTCGATAAACCGGCAATAATAACCGGCGAAGCCTAGAAAATTTCGAATCTTTGGAACTGATTGCGGCCTTTCCCAAGACAATACTGCTTCTACTTTACTTGGGTCAACGGCAACTCCACCTTTGGACAGAACATGCCCCAGAAAAGCGACTTATCTCAACCAGAACTCACACTTCTCAAACTAGGCATACAACTTGTTCTCGCGAAGTTTGCTAAGAACCAAGTGTAAATGCTGTCTATGTTCTTCCTCATTCTTGGAATAAATGAGAATGTCATCAATAAAGATCACCAAAAATTTATCTAAATACTCCATAAAGACTTTATTCATCAGGTTCATAAAGCTTGCTGGAGCATTTGTTAGTCCAAACGACATTACGGTATATTCATATAAACCGTAACGCGTAGTGAGGGCGGTCTTTGGAATATCTGAGGGTCTGATTTTCAATTAAAAATATCCCAATTTCAAATCTATCTTGGAGAAGACTTGTGTCCCATTCAACTGATCAAACATATCATCTATCCGGGGAAGCGGATACTTATTCTTAATGGTCACTTCATTCAAGGCACGGTAGTCTACGCACATACGCAGGCTATCGTCCTTTTTCTTCACAAAAAGAACCGGACTCCCCCAGGGCGAAGAACTGGGACGAATGAACCCCTTATCAAGCTGCTCTTTGAGTTGCTTTTTCAATTCTACCAACTCATTTGGAGGCATCCGATATGGTCGTTTTGATATTGTTGCAGTTCCCGGCACCAAATCAATAACAAACTCCATATCGCGATCCGAAGGCACTCCCGGCAATTCAGTAGGAAAAACATCAGGAAATTCACTAACAACTTCCACTTCATTTAGACTAGAAGCAGATGTGGAATACCAGACTGTCGGGGGTGTTGAAATTTGAGTACTTGAGGTAAACTCTACTTGTACCCCCTCTTGGTTTTCAAGGACTATGGATCGATTAGCACAATCTATGCGACCTTTACTCTTAGCTAACCAGTCCATGCCTAATATCACATTCAGGCCAGATGTTTCTATCACAATGAGATCAGCATAAAACATAACTCCATTGATCTCTATGCTAACCCCAGAACAAAAACTAGCAGTTCTAATGGTAGCTCCAGGTGATTGCACAATCATATGAACAGGCAAAAGAGAAACCTCCAAGTTGTGTTGCTCAGAAAACTTCTTAGATATGAAAGAATGAGAAGCTCCTGAATCAAATAGAACCAAGGTAGGAACGGATTGCACAAGGAACATACCAAGCACGACATCCGGTGCCTCTTGCGCTTCCTCAGTCGTCACGTGATGAAGACGTCCAACATTACCACCTTGAGCAGGTGGTGGAGCCGATCCCTGAGACTGTCGCTTTGCCACATCTTGTGAGCGGCCTTGAGCTTGAGGTCGCTGTCCAGCCTTCTTCTTAGGACAAGCGTTGGCGTAGTGCCCACGCTCGTTGCAGTGATAGCAAGTGACGTTTGCGGCCTGCTTCTAAACAACAGCAGCCGATCTAGGTTCTTTGCGGATCGGCTGTGACGATCGCATTGAACAAAGCGGGAGCGACTCAACCCGCCGAGTCGCGCCGGATCCTTTGGGCCTGAATCGGTAGTGGTTGACGGACATTGGTCGACTGCCACCCTGATGATCGAGATGATCCAGCTCCAGAAGAACTACGTGCAAGCCACTTGCGCTTCCGGCTCTCCAGCACACTGCGGCTACCGTGTTCCACCCCACTGCCTTATCGATGAGGGTCTGGAAGTCATCGATGTCTTGGGCAATCAGGGCCCACTTGATCTCCTCATTCAGACTTTCCTGAAACGTCTCAATCCTTCTGGCCTCATCAGCTACTTCATAAGTAGCATATCTTGACAGCTGATTGAAGCGATGCAGGTACTCCATCACTATCATTGACCATTGCTTCAAGTCCAGAAATTCCCGCTTTTTCACCTCAATCACACTAGCGGGAATGTGAGTGCGGCGAAAAGCAGCCTTAAACTCAAGCCATAGGACCACTCGACCTTCCGGCAGCACTGCTTGTTAGTCTCCCACCAAACTGCTACGGTCCCCTGCAGTTGAAAGGAGGCATATAAGACCTTCTCCCTATCATCACACTGTGCAATGGCTAACTTGCTCTCCACAGCTCTCAACCAGTCATCAGCATCAAGGGGCTCGGCAGTAGGGGAGAAAACGGGTGGCTGGGTCCTTAGGAACTCATTCAACTTAGACACCTGAGGCGCTCCACCATTTCCTCCGCGAGCCATATTCTGAGGCGCTGTATTCTGGGCTATCTGCTGCAGCAATAGAGCATTCGCTTGTCTTCCCTGCTAGATCATAACCAACACTTGCGCCATTGTGTGCGGCTGAGGTAACTGTCCCTCCAGAATCTCCTCTTGAACAGGCGGTGGATCAGGGACTTCACGACGTGCGGCTCGTGAAGAAGAAGCCCGCGTCGTGGGATGTTAAGGATTCGGCTGGGCCGGCGTAGAAATACTCGCTCGAGGGTCGCAAGCATCCTGAGCCGCACCCTAGGGGATTCGAACTCACCGGATGGCTGGGTCAGAGGAGGCTTGCACCGAGCTGCCACCGTGCGCCGGTCGGGAGGAAGAAGGGCGGCGGTGCGATGGCGCTGCAGGCGAAATGTAGCCAAAACTGCGTTTGATCAGTAATCCTTGGATGCTAGAGGAGCTCGAGGTGAAGTCAATTCGAAGGATTGAGGAGAATCTCACCCGAATCGTTGAGTTCCCCTCTTTCCGCTCTTGCGGACGAACGGAGAAGAAGACTCCCCGCGATACTCCCAGCTTGGTGAAATGGCTAAGTGAAGGGCACAGGGCACTGCGACGCGAGTGAGAAGCTTAAAGGCGAACGGGATTGATTGATTTCGCGGTTTTGGGCGCATGGCTTCGGTCGGCATTTTCTGTACCGAGCGCAACGCAGGTGCGCAGCCTCGTCTCCCGGGTTTCTCGACCGTGGTCAAGCAAACACAGGCGAGGAATGGACAGCACGCGATGTGGAGGGCGATGAGCTCGGTCGGACGGAGCAGGTGGCGACCGGACGGCGAAGGACGAGTGGGAACGGCGACTCGCCTTGGCCAGGGGAGAAGAAAGGGGGAAGAAAATCGCAGGGTGTGGTTGACATGTGGGGCCGGGGTCCACTGGCAGCGAGACAACGCTTCGCCTCAGCCAGCGCGTCAAAGTTTAAACAGCACCCGGGCCCACTTGTCAGTGAGAAGGCACGTTTAATGTGACGAGACAGGGAGAGAAATCTCCAGAATTCGGATTTGTTTAAGCTTCAAACTTAGCCCAGATTTTACCAACCTTTTTGAACAAGACTTACTTGGAGTCACACGTCTACCATAAAATTTTGAGACAAAAAATCTTTTTAAATAATTTACTAAAATTCCTACACTTTACTCTGGTCCTAAACCTTGATTTCGGTTTTTGATTTAATTAAAGATTCCTTTTCTAGAATTTATTTCTGAAACTTTTTGGAGAGGCTCAAATCCTTATAGTTAGATCACCATTAAATTTTCAATTCAAAAACATGAGTAATTATTTTATAACAATTCTGACAACTGTTTTTCTTACATTTTGGACCCACTGTATTTAAATTTTTAAGAGGCTTATATCAGTTCATTTAATTATAAAAAGTTTACCAGTGGTGTATTATACCTCCAGGACTTTCTATAAATTTTCTTGGCTTACTTGACATTGGTTATTTTTCTTCCTCCTTTTTGATTCACTGTTTTTAGTCAAAAAGTAGATACATGCTTTATTTAACTTAACCCCAAGTTTGTAAAATTTTATTTATGGTCAAACATTATCACCAACTTGAATAGGACCCATGGTAAAAAAAATTCTAAATTTTATCTTCCTCTTTTTACCTTTTCCTTTGTTTTTCCTTTTATTTAATGTTTTCAGAAAACACAAAAGTCTAAGGAAATTCTAATTGGAGCAAATAATACTGAAAGCTCCAGAAATACTTATTCTCAAATTTATACCGTACATCTTTTACTGTTCAAATTTTTCAGGATGTTACAGCAGCGCACACTGATCTCTTTTGCATGTGAGACACTGATCTCTTTTGCATGTGCACGAGAATCTTCCGCTTTTGCGGTACTTTGTGAAAGATTCGTCGCTTGTAATCTTCGGCTTTTCGTGCATGCACTAATTATAATTTTGCTAATCACGTGGAGACAACCAAATTTACTTTCTCTTCTTTTCTAACTTTACTAATTATACTTTTTACTAATCAGCATGTAGGGAATTTTAGGGGTGGGCCTTAACCGGAATTTTGCATTTCGGGTATGGGGGTATGGGGGCCCCACCCCATACCCGAAATCTGAAATTTTGGGTATGGTGTGGGGCCCCATACCCGAAATTCCATTTTTTGTTTATTGTTTTGCCAGATTTTCAAATTTCGGAAAAGGTTAAACGAATTTTGGTAAATACGTAAACATCACTACACCAAAAACGTCATCGATGGCGGTTCATAACATGCGCATCGATGGCGATTATTGAACCGCCACGAGATATAGTGCCACCGATAATCGAGGATTATCGGTGGCGGTTTCTAACCGTCACAGATAAGTGTTATCGTGACGGTTCTATACTAACCGCCACAGATAACAATACTATACGTGGCGGTTCTATCCACCAACCGCCACGATAACAATACTATACGTGGCGGTTCTATCCACCAACCGCCACAGATAACTACACTATCGTGGCGGTTCTTTCTTACAACCGCCACAGATAAAATATTATACGTGGCGGTTCTTCCCACCAACCGCCATAGATAACTATATTATACGTGGCGGTTCTATACATCAACCGCCAGAGATCTATATTATACGTGGCGGTTCTATCCACCAACCGCCACAGATAGTGCCCGCCGAAAAAATAAAAATCGCATTTTGGGCTAGCCTCGGTCTTGCTAGCCATGCCCTCTGAAACATATAATACATCAATCACAGATTTTGCATACACACAGTTACAATGTACAACAATCACAGATTTCGCATATACACAACTACAATATAATACATCAATCACAATTGCAATTTTGCATATGCACAATTATAATGTACAACAATCACAGATTTTGCATATACACAACTACAATATAATACATCAATCACAATTACATATAATACATCAATCACAATTACAATCACAGATTTTGCATATCACAATTACAATATACACAATTACAATGTACAATTAAAGTGTCTCATGCATGAGGTGCTCGATCATGGTGATGGTGTAGGGCATGCCTCCCGCTGGACCTGCTCCCTTCTCCTCCAGTTCAGTCATCTTTGCATCAATATTTCTCAGAGTATGTAAATGAAGTCATTATATATCATACTATGGAAAGCTAAATAGATCACTTTTGTTGTATCACAAATCTAGCCGATCCATTGCCGTCTTATTCCATGTGAATGCCGTGGCATCCTCCAGATATTGTACATGCATTAGCTAGTTTATACTCCTCTATTTTTGAATATGTGACATTCTATTTTTCAATTTTATTCCTAAATACATATCATTCTACAATTTTGATCCTACTTTTACTATTTTTCCTTCTATAATCTCCATTTAGCTATTTTTAATGGCATTTACTATCATACATTAGAGTAAAACACACCATCTAAAAATATAAGGACCATGTAATCAAATATCTTATGAATGGAAGGTAAAGATGCAAAAGGAGGGGTTCCCATTTGAAAGGAACAAAGAGTTATTTACACTTTGTAATGAAATGTAATTGAAGTAAAAAGCCTAAACTAGTGGAGGTAAACTAGAAGCCTCACGGGTCTTGGAGGTTGAAGACATGTGATTTGGGACAATAGTATGGATGATCGGATCGTTGTTGTCTTCGTCATAAAACTCGCCATTTTGTTGATTATTTCCTTCATGATGAAGTAGGCGAGCTGGCCTGAATGCCTTGGATTTGGAAGGAAGCAATCCTACCGTAGACAACTTGAGTATTTGTAAGTATAAAAACAAAATTAAGAGAGAATATAGAAATTGAGTGGTGTGAATCAATGTGTCATGTCGGCATGACCGACCTCTACGTCATTGTCTTTTATTGTGCATGATAAGATTTCGCGCATGTCTTGGCACACGAAGTACCCACATAAATTTGTTCCTTTCATTGCTTGTGACACTCGCAAAATCGAATGAACTAAGATGTCGTCGAAGGAGCTATTTACTATGAAATATGATATAAGAGTATTCCCTTCGTATGCGTCTGAAAACTTCGTGCGGATTGTAAGGGATTTGTGGTATGGGCGGTATCTCGAGCTCTTCTGACAATATCTTTTGAACGCCTCATTCACTAAATGTGTCATCTCTTCAAAGTCTTTTTTAGGTTTATCTAGTGGATCCATGATCAGCATCTTGCTCTTTTCTGGATGAATTATTACGAGAATCCAATGGAAGCTACATACACATGCATGATGCCAGTCATTAGTCCTTACATCAGAGTAAATAACGAAATAAACGAGTAATTTAACTGGCTAGTGAGCAACTTACTTAAAATTGTATGGCAAAAGTATAAACTCCTTGTCTTGTAGTTTAATCAAAACTTTATATACGTACTCCTCGACCTCCTTTGGTACTCTTTTGATTTCATGTTGGCAAACCGTTCCCGGGTCGAGGAATCCCACTGGCCCCTTGGTTCTTCGTACTTCAATCATCTCGTATCTATATAACGAATTAGTTAGACATGAAATTTATCGGTATTACGTGAATGTAGGCCAAGATTAATATATTAGACACTTACGAAGACCGAATCTCAAAAAGATATGTCGAGGGCGTCGTGATAGAACAAGTTGTGCAAGTTATCGAATTCTATTAAGAAGTAGCCATGGCCCTCATGGTGAAAATGTTCCTCACGGAAAATTGCAGTGATCATCTTTGGGAGTACGTCTTGGTTGGATCGATCTAAGTACCATGCATGTAATCATTGCATCATGGGTGTTAGACTTTTTAACTTGAAGCGGTGATCAAGGGCTTCCTACCTCAATTTCAATCTTTGTTGATCATCTTGGTCATCGGACTTCGCCTTGCCCTTACTTTTTGTCGCACGACATCATACTCGATCTGGCCTCGCTTTGATCCGGTAATCTGACTTGTCTAATGTGCCAATTTTTGGGATCGAGAGTTGTAGGTTTGTCATTTGAAGTACCGGTGTTATAGGTTTACGCTTTGGAGTACTAACGGTGGCCATCTTGATGGGGTCCTCAATGCATTTCTTTTCTACCTCATTTTGCTTCTTCCCGTTTCACTCTCGTGTCTTTGTGACGGATCGAGGATTGTACCGCAGGAGAGGATGGCAATCGCATGGTCCAAGATGATGTCACGCTTGCGCCATTGGATGAATGAGTGGACGGCACTTCCTAGAGTAGTTATCTCATCATTGGTGGGTTTTTCCAGTCCGATCTCAGCAAACTGTGCAAATACCGTGTCCACTTGGACCTTTGCATAACCTGGCGCTATCGGGGTATTGTGCAGGACACCCCCTTCTTGGCACGGATAGACTACCCTGTAGCAGCCTGTACAAATATGTTCATCACGCAGCACGTTGGTGGCGAGGTGTGGGGTCCTGTATGTCGTCCACAGGATAATGGTTGTTGTCCGCTTCTGCCAATGGCGTGGACGCGCAACTGCTGCGACGACCTGTAGGACTGGAGAAAACGTTGTGGGCCTGCGACTGACTCAAGGCTTGTTGTACTTGTCGTTCAACTTGTTCTTCAATGGTGCCTTGTATTTCTCGCAGAACCCTTTCCTTCATCATTTCCATTTCCTTCTCAGCCCGCTCATCTTTAGCTCTCTTCCGACTCCTATAAGAGTCTCCGTGCTCAGGGAATCCACTCTCCATGGAACCTTGACCCGACGCCTCGTGTCCCACTGTGTGCTCTTTGTTTCCTAGGGCATTGTTAGCTCGTCTTTCTCCTGTCTGGGTGAAAAGATCCTTGGGAGGATCATGTGAAACTCGTGAACTCGTTGCGTCATTGCTTCGTCTTCACTTTGCTCTTGAATGATAAACCCCGATGAGACAACATATCGCCTCGCTAGCACGTAGTGCTTCACTCGTCTGTAGTCCGATCAAGGGACTTGTGCCGACCAATTGGACCGCTTCTAATTATTGCCTCTCCCATTGAGCAATTTTACGCGTACCCACTCGTGCCAAGTCTCAGGGGTGAGTATTCCTTCTTGCGATGCTAATGTGGTCCTCACTGGACTTCCTTGTCTTCCGATTGCTTCATCGCCACAAACTCATCCCAATATGGCTCCAATCTTGGGTACTCTCCGATGGTGACGGTTTTGCTTCACATAATTTGTGTTCACCTGCTTGAAGTTTCTCCACGCCGCATCCATGGTCATCAATGCGTCGCGACGCACAAGATCTTCGGCTCCTTGAAATTCGAAGGTTTCTTTGAGCTCATCCACGAGATCCTCTTTGGTGGCTCGGGCACTTTATGCCAATCCGAATAGGTGATTGGCACTTTATCCTACGATGTACCCGCATGTTGACTGTATTTTCTTCAGCTGATTTTCTCGGTGCAACAGGGCCCCAATATCTAAGACCTCGAGATGGTGTACCGCCTTGAGCTTCTTAGTTTTCCTCGTCCTCGGCGTCTTGCAACAGGAGCATCATCTGCAGCGGTGGAGGCCTCGGCACATTGGGTGGTTGTGTGGAGGGTAAGGTACCCTCCGGGCTCTCCTCCACTATAGGCTCGGTTTGGGCTCCATTATAACTACAGATTCAACCCGAAACATAATTTTCAATCAATTATTACAGAATCATCTCATGGAATTTCAAAGTATGATGTCTTTGTCACGTGTAATATTGTGTGTTGCTAAGATGAAAATGATTTTGCAAGAGCAAGATACTTAATTAGCTCAGAACAAAACTGAAGAGCTTCCGAGTATGAGGTAATATGAAAGTTTCTAGTACTGAATTCAATGTGGTTACTGCCCTTCTCACGACGTTAATAGTTAAGTTTAGCTATTCAGAATCACGACGTTGATAGGTTCACGAGAGGGAAAAGAGAACAAATTCACATGCAACTGGCTAGCCAGACATATCAAAAATTAATTATTTGGTTTAGCTGTTCGGAGTAATTATGTTGACGAGTGCACAAGGAACCAAAAATACTTTCACCTGCCAATTGGCAGATGTTAATTGTGCTAGATTCCAATATACCACAAATGCATATTCATAATTTAAGAGTCAAAAAAAAAGAAAAAGAATTTCTATGTGTATGTCTCCCTCTGTTCCACAATATATATAACTCTATTTTCTTATAAAACATTTATAATGTAAGTCCATTGAACAAACTAAGAACGTAGTTTCTTACAATATTCTTCTTGTGAAAAGGTTGAGTAGTTTCGTGTGATTTTTATAACTTTGTGTTACACTAAAATATCATCTTTTAAAAATATAGGTCACATGGATGCATGGGTTGATGACTAGTATCTTCTAACACATCTAGTGCGTAGTTGAGTTTTCGACAACCAACTTTGGATGGCCGTGACCAAAGTTTTTGTATGCCTAAGCGTAGGCTTGCGAGTTTTCCTTTATCCGTTTCTTCAATTAGATACCTCACATGTGTATGATTCAAGATTTTGAAGTATAAAACAAGTTATTTGGCTTCTCTTACTTACAACTCGGTTCACATAGTAAAATGATCGGTTTCACATAGTGGTATTAACTATGTGGTGTGATAAGTGAATAATTTTATCATATAGAATAATACGATGTCTTGTCCATGCATGCTAATCACAAGAACATGACGAGTAGAGCACGCAGAAAATGTGGCACCCGGGGCGGTGTCGGCGGGTCGGCGTCGTTAGGGACGGCGCGTCGGGCGTCGAGTCGAAGGCGGCGTCGGGCGCGAGCGCCAGGGCGGCGACCGTGGCGGCGTCGGCTGGTCAAGGCGTCGTTAGGGACGGCGTCGGGCGTCGAGTCGGGCGGCGTCGGCGCGAAAGCGCGAGGGCGGCGACCGTGGCGTCGGCTGGGTGGTCGTCGTTAGGGACAGCGTCGGAGGCGTCGGAGTCGGGGGCGGCGTCGGCGCGAGGCGGCGGC
The DNA here is from genome assembly GCA_036346275.1 of Otatea glauca. Taxonomy (NCBI): domain Eukaryota; kingdom Viridiplantae; phylum Streptophyta; class Magnoliopsida; order Poales; family Poaceae; genus Otatea; species Otatea glauca. Next base: position 48,433 of record JAYEVK010000157.1, on the reverse strand, counting down.
GGGACGGTGTCAAGCACGGCGTCGGGCGCGGGGCCGGGGACGGCGTCGGGCGCGGGGGCGGGGGCTCAAGGGTTTTTAGGGTAGAAGAGAGAAGGGCGGGAGTTTTAAGGGTAAAGGGTACAAGCGGCTGGATCTATTATTTATAGATGGAGTATTATCAGTGGCGGTTCTTAGAAAGAACCGCCACTGATAACATTATCTATGGCGGTTCGTATACGTAACCGCCATCGATCAACATATTATCGTGGCGGTTCTTTATACGAACCGCCACAGTATAATGTTATCGATGGCGTTATTTTAAGAACCGCCACAGTAAATATACTATCTGTGACGGTTACGTATACGTAACCGCCATCGATAAATGTATTATCTGTGGCGGTTCGTATACGAACCGCCACAGATAATATTATCGATGGCGGTTCTTTTTAAGAACCGCCAGCGATGTGCCTCCTTGAAATTTGTTTACGAATCTTATACGGCTATTGTCGAATAGCGTGTGAGTTCGAAGACCTAGTTTTTGGTGCTGCGCGCAATTGCGGCGTTTTACGATTTTGTGTATTACTTGTAAAGCAAATACATAGCGATTCACAGAAAGAATCCGGACTCCTTTCACCGACGGACTCAACAAACTTTCCAAACTTTCAATCGGATAGAACACTATTTTGTCATCCATGATCGTAAGAATTTGTTGATTTCCTTCCAATCGTCCCTTTCCCAAACCGACTTACCCTCATGTCGGGATACTGAGCACTCCTACCGTTCCACCCCTCCATGTAATCCACGCAAAACTCGATAACCTCCTCGGTTGCATAACCTTCCACAATGCAGACCCTCCGTAGAGATCGATTGCGTACATACTTCTTCAGATACCCATGTACCTTTCGAGCGGGTACATCGATGCGAGAATACGGGGCCACATACATTTATCTCATTCACAAGGTGAACAATGAGATGAACCATTATATCGAAAAATGATGGAGGGAAATACATCTCTAGCTGGCATAGTGTCTTGACCACATCATTCTGCAATTCAGAAAGTCCGATGGGATCGATGACCTTCTGTGAAATCGTGTTGAAGAAGAAACACAACCTCATGATTGCCTCTCGGACCTTTTCAGGCAAAATACCTCTAATTGCAATAGGAAGCATTTGTGTCATCATCACATGACAATCATGAGACTTCATGCCAGTTAACTTCAAATCTTTCATCGAGACCAGTTTCTTGATGCTTATGAGTAACCGACGGAACTTTCACACCATGCAAGCATTTGCAAGTTACATTCTCTCTTTCTTCGAAGAGTGTAGCAAGTGGGGAAGGTAAAGTCGCCCTTTCGGTGTCTGAGGATGTAGCTCACTCTGATTTTCATATCTTCCAGGTCCCTTCGTGCCTTTAGTCCGTCCTTAGTTTTGCTAGGAATGTTCAAAGAAAAGACCAATCAAGCTATCACATACATTTTTCTCGTGCATGCGTCTATGCAGTGTCGAACTTCTAAGTCCTTCCAATAGGCCAAGTTCCAAAATATCGATCTCTTCTTCCATGTGGTCTTCTCAGTACGAGACCTCGATGTATTATTACTATCTCCCTTTCCAAGTACGACATTAATATCCTTAACCATATCATATACCTCTTCCCCACGACGAGGCCTTGGGGCTATACCATCCTCTTTTGTCCCGTCGAATTGTTTTTTCATATTGCGGTAGGGGTGATTCCTGCGAAGGAACCTACGGTGATGCATGTACACGGTTTTCCTCGAGTTATTGAGCCACACACTAGCGGTTTCATCCATGCACTGGGGGCATGCTTTGGCCCCTTTTATAGTATGACCGGATAGGTTACCAAGGGCAGGGAAATCATTGATGGTGCAAAACAACAATGCCCGTAGGATGAAGTACTCTCGCTTGTACTCATCCCATACCTGTACACCTTCGTTCCACAGTATCACAAGATCTTCCACCAATGGTTGTAGGTATACATCAATATCATTGCCAGGTTGTCTCGGCCCTTGGATAAGCAATGACATCATAATGTACTTTCGTTTCATACACAACCAAGGAGGAAGGTTGTAGATCTGAGAGTTCTGGGCCAAGTGCTATGAATACTACTCATGTTACCGAAAGGATTCATTCCATCCGTACTCAACCCAAACCTTACATTCCTCGGTTCATTCCGAAGTCCATCCTAAAGAGCCTATCGATGGTTCTCCATCGGCGAATCGTGGGTGTCTCGACTTTCCATCCTTTTACGCTCTTCCGAGTGCCATCGCATCGATTGGGCATGCTTTTGTTTCCAAATAAACGCTTCAACCTAGGTATTACCGGTAAATACCACACCACTTTAGCGGAGCCCTTTCTTCACCACGGTGCCCTCATTGTCATGGCCTTTACGCTTGCATCGTGATGATTTGCACACGGACATACATGCATGTCTCAGATACTCTTTGCGATAGAGTATACAATCGTTTGGACATGCATGTATTCTTTCTACTTCCAATCCCAATGGACATACAACCTTCTTAGCTAAATAAGTGGTTATCGGCAATACGTTTCCATCCGGAAGCATGTCCGCTAAGAGTTGTAATAGCGCCGTGAAACTTTTATCGGACCAACCATTGCTTGCCTTCAATTTTAGAAGTGAAAGCACGGTGTGCAACTTTGTGTATTCCTCCTTGCAACCCGGGAACAAAGGTGTGTCCGAGTCATCCAACAAACCCTTGAATTGATTAAACTCTCTCGACTAGTGTAGTTCCTTCGCATCGCGCAACATGTGAGCAAGATTATTATCATCATCAATGTCCAACCTATCCTCATCGGATCCATAATCGATGTCACCGCCATAATGCCTTCTCCATCATCCAATACGTTATCACCTTCATGTATGTTTTCCTCTTCACCGTGACTTGTCCAACGTGTATAGCCAAGTACAAAACCTCTTGAATCAAGTGCAAGTGGATGTGCTCTTTGTCCAAAACATTTTCTCATTCTTGCAATCAATGCATGGACAATGTATGTACTCGTCTTCTTGTGCAACTTGTTCTCCTCAATGCTCTTAGAAAAGCAGATACCCCATCGATGTAATCTCTACTGTAACAGTTCGCATTGTACATCCATCTCCGGTCCATCTAAATTTAATTAACATATAAAAATTGATTAAAAACTAATCTAATTACTTATCATCTAAATGAGCTAGATAATAAATTCATCATCTAAAATGATGAGCATCCACCTACCAAATTAGCTAAAATTTCATGTATATTAATATCCAATAATCTTAATTAAATAAATTTAATATATGTCCGCACTAATGGAACCAAATTAATAGTAATTAAAAACTAATCAATACTTTTCACGTAAAGAAGCCAGATAATAAATTCATCATCTAAAATGATGAGCACCCACCTACCAAATTAACTAAAATTTCATTTATATTAATACCCAATAATCTTAATTAAATAAATTTATTATATGCAAGATGTATATGTCCGTACACTAATGGAACTAAATTAATAGTAATTAAAAACTAATCTAATTACTTATCATCTAAAAGAGCTAGATAATAAATTCATATATATGCAAGATGTATATGTCCGTACACTAATAGAACCCAATTAATAGTAATTAAAAACCAATCTAATTACTTATCATCTAAAGGAGCTAGATAATAAATTCATCATGTATCAAATTAACTTAAAATGCAATTAATATTAAATATATGCTTAATCATAATTCATCATCTATAAAAGGAACACAACATCATCTAATGAACCTAGCTAGAAATAAATTCATCAACTACAAAATGGTAGCTAAATAAAAATAAACAAAATCTAAACTTTTCATCTCATCTACATATAAATCCTAATTAAACTTGGTTTAAAAATTAAATTGCAACAAGATTAACACAAATCAAGAGAGGAGAAAAAATAACTCACGAAGGAACAACTAGAGGAAGTACAAGCACAAGAATTGGAGAAAACGAAATATGAAATTTAGAAGTTTTGGTTTGCTCTCGGGAAGAAGAAGACCAAGGTTTGCTCGACCACCTATTTATAGGCAATATTATTAGTGGCGGTTTTAACTAGAACCGCCATCGATAATATTATCTGTGACGGTTCTATCCTAGAACCGCCATCGATAATGAATTATCGATGGCGGTTCGAGGATATAACCGCCACGGATAATCAATAGAATCGCGGCGGTTGGAGGATAGCACCGCCACTAATAATTTAGTTATCGCGACGGCGGTTCTAGCCTCCAACCGCCATCGATAATGTATTTATTATCGATGGCGGTTCTATCCTTGAACCGCCATCGATAATAATATCGATGGCGGTTCTAGGATAGAACCGCCATCGATATTTTTCCCGCCATTTTGAAATAAAACCGCCATCGATAATTATCTTTGTGGCGGTTCGAAAAAAACCGCCACAAATAGACCGTCACCTATTGCAGGTTTTGGCGTAGTGCATGTTGTATCGATTTGTAATTTCCGACCGTATTTTGTACTGTATTCCAAAATTTTCGAGAGAATTGATGCAGTGGTGGGGGGGGGGGTGTGAAGGAAACCATTAAGACTACATTTTCTGATAACGAGCTTAATGTTATTTCAGGGGGTGGACCTTTTAAGTGGGCATTGGTTACCAGCTACAGGTAACAGGACACTCAGGTGGCATTTTGATGGAGGTGAAATAGGATATTGCTGACGTAGAGAACTGTGGCATTGGCATGGGTGCTTCTTTGTCAGTATGTGTCTGAGACATAGGAAATATAATTTCGGATGGGAGTTAGGAATGCCGTATGGACCAGAAAATCACAACCTATCAGAAGACTTTATATATGAGCTTGACATGAAATGCCGGAACACAGTAATTCCCATTGCCTTGAGGGGTGAAGTTAGGAATGCCGTATGGACCAGCCAATCACAACCTATCAGAAGACATTATATATGAGCTTGACATGAAGAGCCGGAACACAGTAATTCCCATTGCCTTGGGGGGTGACTTTAATTTGAGTAGGGGTGCTCAAGAGTCAAGACAAGAACAGTAGTAATCTGGATTAGAATCTAATAGGATTTTTTTAATGGGTTTATTGTAGACAATCAATTGCTGGAAATTCAGAGATATGGGGTGAGATTTACTCGGACAAATAAGCAAGACAATATTGTAAGAGTCAATCCGGACAGAGTTTTGGTAGATAAAGACCGGGAAATGAAATTCCTTAATTGTTCAGTTCAAATTTTGACAAGAGTGGGGTTAGATCACAACCCAGTGTTGTTATCCACTGGAGAATATCAGGTGGTGTCAAGTAAACATTTTCATTTTGAAAACATGTGGCTAACTCATGACAACTTTAGGCAGATGATAGAAGATAAGTGGAATCTTTCTTTTATATACTAATTGGAGGCCCTCTTAGAAGCCTCCACGTTAATCAGAAAATGCTAGAAATTCCCACATTAATCTAAAAAAGAAAAATTGCTAGAAAATCCCACATTATTCTAAAAAAAAGAGAAAATCGTCCAATCTCCTTAATCATTTTTATCCATGGCTTAGATCTATTTATCTATTCATAAGAGATATATGGTAAATCAGAGGAATATCATATGGAAGGAAAGTTTTGCTTTCCTTATCTACTCACTATCTTTTATTTTTTTATATACTAATTGGAGACCCTCTTAGAAGCCTCCACATTAATCAGAAAATGCTAGAAATTCCCACATCTTTTATATAAAAAAAGAAAAATTACTAGAAAATCGCAAATTATTCAAAAAAAAGAGAAAATCTTGGTCGTCCAATCTCCTTAATCATTTTTATCTATGGCTTAGATCTATTTATCTATTCATAAGAGATATATGTTAAATCAGAGGAGTATCATATGGAAGGGAAGTTTTGCTTTCCTTATCTACTCACTATTTATAGAATCCAATAGAGTCAAGATTTGTTCTTGGAATCGATTCTACCAGTTTATTAGCAATTCAGCTGATGGTGCGCAATCAAATGATCGATCATCTCATCTGCAGGACATCAAAATCTTGTGGTTCTGTAACCCGTTCCGGCACATCGCCGAACAACCTCGACAACTAGCCCAACACCGGGTTCTACTTCGTCAAGTCGACAAACAGAACCGTGGAGATACTGCAGAAGTGGTGGGGGTGAGGGCGAGCTACCCGCCGAACCACGAGCAGACCATCTTCAACTACATCAAGCACGACCTCGTCGGCAGCTTGCGGGTGAGCATCCAGTTCCTCGACATGGCGCGCGCCGACGGCTTCGTCACCTGTTTACGCAGCGACATCGGTAGGGCTCTGCGATGCATGCCAACTGCTGCGTTGGCCTTGGGAACAAGCTCCACGACATGAGGGACGTGCTAGACCAATGGAAGAACTACACGAGCCTGACGCCGTAGGAGAAGAAGACTGGCAACTTCACATGGTGTGACGACCCCCATTTTCACATACCGCAAAATGGAAATCTAATGTGCATCCGTACTAGTCCCATGATCAATAGCTAGCACGCACAAACACACCAATTGGAACCGCAACCATACAACAAATATTAATAAGCGGAAGCTATTATATAAAGAAAATTTTACAACTCAGAGGTATAGGAGTAAAAGATGCAAAGTCTTGTAGTGTGTCCATCCAAAACTCGCAGGCAACTGACAAGGCATAATCCCTAGAAAGATCACAATGAAGAAAAATCCCGCAACCTGTGACGAAAGAAACGTTCAAAGGTTCGCTGACTTGTCCACCTAAAAACAACATATAAGCAAGGGTGAGTACTTTCGTACTCTGCAAGACTTGAGCAAAACCTATAATATATGCAGGCCATTTCAAAGGAGGTTACTACAGTTAATTTGCATAAAGCAGAATTGACATTGAGAAATCAAGTTATTTGTAAACGGAATTTGTAAGAGCAAATTGACTGATATGAAATAAGTAAAGCATAAGTAATACTCACAACCCTTCGCGAGCATCGAATAATCCAGAAATGGAAACCAACAATGTCGATCCTTTGACATAAAACAACAGCTGCTAAACAGGTTCCAAACCAAACCCATTTTTAGAAAATACGAAACATTTAACTAGTGCAAGTTCACCAAGTTTCCCATGACCGAGGGGACGGCTAATCGATTAGATTTTACACTCTGCAGAGGTGTACAACTTTACCTACAAGTCATGACCTTTTCTTTTTGCCGCATGTTTCACGCACCTTCGGCGTGTGGCCAGAATGTTCATGACGAAAACCTTTACATTATCTAAGTTAACTTTGCACCAGCACCGGGACGATAAAACCCATGCTATGCCGGAAGAACTCAGAGCATAGAAATGTTGGAACTTTCCATAGACATGGCGTACACCGTTATATTGGTAAGTGTTGTTCCCAACACCTCGGTGTGGGCACCCCGTAGAGCAAACCTCGAAAGGAGAGCCCATACTACTTCATCCTACCAATGTGCAAAGTTAAATTAGATAACTTAATTGGTTTAAGGATGTCCCATACCAACACTTGTGGTTGTACGGATTATCTTGGATCATACAACACAAAGTTCGGTCCTTTATCCAACACGGGCGATACTCCACCCTACACTACGTGCAAATCCCTCTGCTCCTCCAGCTATTGCCAATAATCGCCAGCATCAAAATCATAGTTTTATTTTGGGTTTTTAATCAAAATACCCATAACCAACAGCTTCATTTCAACATTTCCATTTCTCAAGAAACAAATTTTGATCTGATCATCATTCTCATTTGTTCTAAAAGCATGGCTAAGCATGGATAACATTAAATAATGTCTAAACTTAATCTATGGTTATCAAGGTTCACATATTCATACTTATCAAGGAAGTTTCATGAGACAACAGGTATAACTACCAACACCATAAAATAGCAATTTTACAGAAAGTAAACGCATGCATGAAACATTTTAATAAACACAATGCAAATTAAATTCTGGGATCAAGATGGTCGAAGGAGGGTGCTTGCCTTGCTTATTTATTGCTTATGATGAAGACGCGACCACGGTGACGGAAGAAGGGACGTCGGATTCTACACGTCGATTAACCGGAAAATATAGCAAATAATAAACTTCAATAAGGGCAAAAAGAAAATAGACAGAAAATCAAATAAAGATTCACTAAAGAAACGGGAATGATTTAGGGTTTGGATTATGATTTTAAGAACTCATGACTTAGGTAATTACATATTCATATACTTACTGGCTTTTGTGATGAGCAAAACATGGTTCCTTTTATAGATTATGTATTCTTGATTTACGAATTCAAGAGGCTAAAATTATGAATTCTTGTATTTATAACTTCGAATTATAAATGCTAAAATTATTTAGATTAATAGAATTAAAACACTAGTTAAAGTTAGGGTTATGCAAATAGCACTTAACCTTAAGTGATTTGCATAAGAAGGGTTTTGAATAAGATAGATCTATTGAGCTAGGTTACTGGATTTATTTATGGTTTTTAAGAAGGTTCTGGTGATACAAATCTATTAGCTACAAACTTCTTCATTATTACAAGGTTCACTTATTCATATCACGAAGCTCATTAATCATAATACTTAAGGTTATTTGGCTAATAGGATTTATATGCAAAACAAGATGAAATAAGATTATTTCTTTGAAATTGGATAGCATATACTTTGAAGAACATTACTAAGCTGATTTTACACATTTTAGTGTTTAGACGAGACATTAAATTCACTGCTAAAAAAGCTTATATGATATTAAAGGTTACGACAACCATAATTTTTAAGGGTATTGAACTAACATGATATAGTTGAAAAGCATGTTGTAAATAAAATATTTTTCTAGAATATGATAGTACATATCCCAAATATCATTTCCAAACTAATCTTCATAATATTTGCATTTAAACGAGATATTCTACGGGTTGATGAAAAAGCTTGAGTGTTTCTATTACTACACGATAAAGGTTCGATTTCCGATTTAAGTTTGCGATTATACCTTATAAGATAATCTACCCATTTTTCATGCATTAACAGGGTATGACACTAAGAGTGTTTTAAAGTTGATTTTTGCGATGATTGGCTTTTATCCTAGATGTTTTCCATATAAGTAATCATTAGGGTCTAACATGATCTTATTTCAAATTTACACAAACATAAGATATTTTTACATACACAGCAAGGATATTATAGTTCAGGTTACTAGGACTTGGTTTTGTCAAATTTGATGTTCATTTGCGAAAGTTATAACTATTCAAATGATACAAGTATTAATACTTCGATTATTAAACATTTACTGTTTTCTATTGTAAACCTTAAACATTTTACACATTTGGGATCCTTGTAACACCAGAGGTATAACAAAACTGTTTTGGTGATTATTTGATTTCATTTGATCCATATTTTAACTGTTTGACTTTCTATGCACATGTATGTACATTTGTACTTAGGTTATTTCATATTTTTCAAGATAGTTCAATTCAAGTTCACTTCTTAATTATTTTTGTAATTTCATGTATTCTACTGCCATACTAGTATTTAGAAATCAAATTTTACTTATTTCATATTTCTTTCATACAAGTTATGCATATTTGAGCTTTTAGTTTATTAAATGTAATCTTAAATAAAAAGTAGTTCAAACATAAATGAAATTTGGATATTTTTATATATTTGAACTTCTGGAAGCATAAGGATTCTATTAAAATTGGTTTCCTTCAATTCCAAGTTTGTTTGCAGAATTTTATTTATTGAACATCTTTTAGCCCTTTTATTCAAATTTGAATTTCAATTTCACCCAATGAACATTTTAAAAATATTATTACATATTATGAAATTAATTGATTTTACATGAATATATAAATTTATTTCATTCAATTTGGAGTTATAATGCACAATCTATAAGCATTTGAATTAACTCGGGTAATGAAAACGAATTAAATTGGGAAATTACGTTTTCACAGAACTGAAAGCGCCATTGCTGATTGAACTAAGTTCACGCTCCGCCACTAACGACTGGGACCCACGGGTCAGTGAGACAGAGCAGAGGAGGCGACTAGGGCACGGCGGCGACGGCGTTCCGGCGAGGTTCTGGCCGAATCGGTGGCATGGCGAGCATCAGTGGATCACCGCGCATCTATGGGTGGGGTCGATCATCTCTGGGGGTGGCCGGAGCGGGCTGCCACCGGAGACCTACGGCGGAGGAAGAAGTGGCTCCCCGGAGAAGAAGAATAGGTGAGCTCCGGCTGAATCGGTAACGTGGTAAGCATCGGTGAGGCCAAAGGGTTCCATTTTACCGATTAGTGAAGCGGAGATGGGTCGTGAAGCGCCACCGTCGGTACCGCCATGGGTCAATCACCGATTCCCTTTTGGTGTTCTGCAACAGGGCGAAGAAGGAAGAATTCTCGCTTTTGAGCTCGGTGGCGAATGGTAAGGGAAGAGCGGCTCATTGTGACACTAGCCCAGATTTATAGGCGACATTAGATGGATTCCACGGTGTTTGAACGCAGAAAAGGTTTGCGACTCGGTTCGCATTGCGAGCGACGAGTTGGCGCGAGGTCTCATGACGGCAAGGAGGCGACAAGGAATGACCAAGTATGGCGCGAAATACGAGAACAGCGTGTCTTTGGTCGGCTGATGTGGCGTGCAACCGAATCGGTAGGCGGCGCGCAAAGCTTCGGGAGAAGGATCGGGAGCGCTCGGCTGCGAGGAGAAGAAAAGAGGGAGAAGGATTCTGGCGCTGACAGATGGGGCCAGGGCCACCGGGCAGCGAGAGGGAAAGGTTTTTTCGTTACTTTTGTGAACGGTTACGGAAAAGGGCTGGCCCACACGTCGGTGAGAGAAAATGAGGCAACGAGATAGGGCTTCAGGACAGCGCCATGTTCGGCATTAAAATGGCTATCAAATCGAGCTGAAAAATTGTAAAACTTTTTGAGTTAGGTCTCCTAATAGTTTTAATCCTTCAGTAAAATTTTCGGACCAAACTATCTTATAATGAATTAGTAAAAATTCTGACACTGTGCATCAGCCAAAATTTCTATTTCGGGTTCTTATTTATTTAAGTGTTCAAATTGTATTATTTATTTTTTTAACTTTTTATGAAGGGTTATATTTATGTAAGGATTCTCCCATAAAAATATCAAGATAAAATATTATTTATTGATTTTATAATAATTCCGACATGCTGATTTTCAGGTTTTCCAAGCCTCTATTTTTGAATTTTTAGAAGGTCTAACTTATATGATAAAATCCTGAACTTTTTACAAGATGTAAATTATATCCTGAGAGTGCTATGGTAATTTTTATGGCTCCAGATAAACTTATAATATTTTAAATAAATTCTGACTTACACTGTTTCTAGTCAAAAGAGATATCATTGATTTTATTTATTTGTTTTTGTTTGCATAAAATTTTTAATTATTGACTTTACTGACTTACCAGCTTGGTTAGGGTTCCTTGGTAAATTTTCAAAAATTTTACTTATGTAAGGATCCTCCCATAAAAATATCAAGATAAAATATTATTTATTGATTTTATAATAATTCCGACATGCTGATTTTCAGGTTTTCCAAGCCTCTGTTTTTGAATTTTTAGAAGGTCTAACTTATATGATAAAATCCTGAACTTTTTACAAGATGTAAATTATATCCTGAGAGTGCTATGGTAATTTTTATGGCTCCAGATAAACTTATAATATTTTAAATAAATTCTGACTTACACTGTTTCTAGTCAAAAGAGATATCATTGATTTTATTTATTTGTTTTTGTTGGCATAAAATTTTTAATTATTGACTTTATTGACTTACCAGCTTGGTTAGGGTTCCTTGGTAAATTTTCGAAAATTTTACTTTTACCTTTTTATCTTTTTACTATTATCCATTCTTTAATTCTAGTTGTTTGATTTTTCATTCAATACAAAAATCCAAGGAAAATACAAATAAATTCCAATAATTCCAGGAAAATCAGAAATAATTATATTCAAATTCAAGATATTTAGTTTCCTATTATTGCATATTTCGGGATGTTACACTTGGCGTGTTCCGGCAAAATGCGGGACGTCGGATAAAAGGGGATGATTCGGTGGTGTGTTGACGTGTTGCATTGCTTGCTCTTTGACCAGATCCAAAGACCAAAGTGAAGCACTGAATCACATCTATCTCCAAGCAGACAGGTTAATATAGCAAGAAAAAACTGCATGTAACAGATCTGGGAAGTGATTAGAGAACAAACGATTGAAATTAGCACTGAATCACATCAACCTCCTAGCAGCTAGGTTAATCTGATAAGAAAAAAGCTTCATGTAACAGATCTTGGAGCAATTAGAGAAGAAACGACTGGAATCTCGCTATGCCATCTCTGAACCTACACTAGAATAAAATCTCAAAAAACACATTACCACGTGAACCACCCAGTTAAGACTCAAAAACGTTAATCAGAAAATGCTAGAAATTCCCATGTTAATCTAAAAAAAGAAAATTGTTAGAAAATCCTATATTATTCTGAAGAAAGAGAAAATCTTGATCGTCCAATCTCCTGAATTATTTTCATCTACGGCTTCTATTTATCTATTCATAAGATATATATGGTAAATGAGAGGAGTATCATATGGAAGGGAAGCTTTGCTTTGCTTATCTACTCGCCATCTAAAAGCTTCCCTTCTCTACTCGCCATCTTCAAGCGCCTAATAAAAGAGCAATGACCTGGAAATAAAAAGGAAGATGAGAAGATATCATTCCATGCGTTATGGATTATATCTATTTATAGAAATTGCTAGCCGTGCAGGCGCACGGGTTGATGACTAGTTAATACTAACATTTGTATTATCCATATGTGATTAGTCTATAACATTGTTATGTGGCCCCATCAAAATAATTGCTATAATTTTTCTCTTTTTCCTTTGATTAATTAGAGAATTTCTAACAATTTTTCTTTTCTAAGTTATTGATTATTACAGTTTTTTTCTAGACCTCTAAAGTGAACGAGATCCCCCCAGAAATTTTAGAAATGCTACAAATTCTCCTCTTCAATATGCCAAATTTTTGATTGAATTGGTTTTAATTTTGGTGGTTTGAGATTTTTAAGACTTTAAAACTATTTGAATTGTCTTTTAGCAAATTTTAAATATATATGTTGGATTTATAATGTTACGAAATCATTATACAAAACTATAGAGTTGTACGTGTGAAATATGCACCCCTATTAAAATATTTCTAGTTCCGCCACCGCCTTGAATATCACTAGTTATGTGTAGATATATAGATATATATATAAACTACATCAGTAGCTAACATAGCACTGTAAAAGTAGATATATACGTACGTAGATATACATGTATGCATGATATCAAAAGTCAGCGCAAATGATTGGGTCCACTGATTAAAACAATCAAAGTATCAAAACCCTCTATGACCAGAGAGTTCGTTCCAACTAAGCAACAACGTACCCAGCTAGTGGGGATCCATATGCTTTAATTTGAAGTCCTTCGAGCTGCAAGTGCATGTACGACGTGACGTACGGTCAGAATAATATTCAAGTTAATTAACAAAATCCCTAGCTAGGTAGTACGACTGTATGAGTAGGTACATGTTTTAAGTAGTTAGTTTGTCAATTCCTTTCATTTTTTTTCCCCTATTCTTCTTCCTCCGGTCCTGACCTCGTCAGAGTTCCCGCCAAGAAGCACGAGCCAGCATGCATCCAAGCATTGCAGACTGGAGACAATGTCCAAGCGAGCTCGCTAGGTTGCAGAGCGTCGCGCAGCTCTAGCGTTCGCACGTGCACGCGGGTAGAAGCAGTACGTACGCGCCGGAAGGGGAAAACCCTATATAAGCATGCTTCCATGTCATGCTTATCACTCATCCACTGCAACCTAGCTAGCAAGCAAGTAGCTAGCAACTCACTCTCATCTCCTTGCCTGCTCCTTCTAGCATACAGCTCTCGTTCTGCATTTCTGATCTTCTCACAATCTCGTCGTAGTTGGCTCGCAAGCACAACAGCGCTGATCGGCGCGTTGGGCAGATCAATAGCAATGGCGTCCTGCAAGAGCTCCTGGGTTGCACTGGCCTTGCTCCTCTTTGCTGCTCTCGCGTCCGGCGCTAATGGCGGCAAGCTCTCGCCTAGGTACTACGACAAGACGTGCCCCAACGTGCAGCGCGTCGTGAGGACCGTCATGGCGCACATGGTCGCGGAAGAACCGAGGCTGGCACCCGCCGTCCTCCGCCTCTTCTTCCACGACTGCTTCATCAACGTACGCAACGCAATTAATTACCTACTACGAGCATTCTTCTCCTACATATATTCTTCACCAAATATATCACTACGCGTTACGATTAACAAAATAATGATATGGCTATGACAGGGATGCGATGGCTCCGTTCTCCTGGACGGCTCCGACAGCGAGAAGCACGCGGAGGCGAACGAATCCCTTCACGGCTTCGAGTTGATCGACGAGATCAAGTCCCTGCTAGAGCACGACTGCCCGGCCACCGTCTCGTGTGCCGACGTGCTCGCCCTCGCGTCCCGCGACGCCGTCGCCCTGCTCGGGGGACCCACCTGGAACGTGCCGCTCGGCCGCAAGGACTCTCGCGCCCCCGCCGGGAAGGACGCCGCCGCCAGCGGCCTCCCCACCCCGGACGACAACGTCACCGCGCTCGTCGCTGCGTTCAGGGAGCGCGGCCTCGACGCCCGCGACATGACGGTGCTCTCCGGCGCGCACACCGTCGGGATGGCCAGCTGCGAGAACTACAGGAACGCGTCTACAGCACCGAGGGCGACGCCAACATCGACCCTCCTTCGCGGAGACCATGCGGCGTAAGTGCCCGCCGCAAGGCCCGCCGGTGACGACGCCGCCAAGGCGCCGTTCGACGTGCAGACGCCGATGAGGTTCGACAACGCCTACTACCAGGACCTGGTCGCGCGGCGCGGCCTCCTCACTTCCGACCAGGCGCTCTACAGCGGCGGGTCACAGGACGATCTGGTCGAGATGTACAGCACGGACGGCGAGGCGTTCGCGAGGGACTTCGCCAAGGTCATGGTGAAGATGGGGAACATACCGCCGCCCAAGGGGATGCTGGTGGAGGTCAGGCTCAACTGCAGGATGGTCAACCATTGGTGATCTGATGCGCAAACCAATCACGTTGGCTTCAATTAGTAGATGTGCAACTCGTCTTAAAGATCAAAATTTGTAAAAATATATTGTAATTGTATTTGTTAATTTGTTCTTCATTTGTTTGCCATAAGATGATGTGTATATTTTCAATTTGTAATACCAGTCATCAACCTGTACGGCTAGTAATCATATAAAATATATGAATTTTTTTAAATAATATATTTTTAATAAAAATTACAGAAATAATATTCCAAAAAAAGTTATACCCACCTGTCGATCATCCAAATTGTGACTTATATTATGTCGCAATTCCAAATCAGATGAGAATCTCTGTCATTGTTTGAAATAGCGATAACACGTTGTCGCAAATCAAAAAGCAACAAAGACTCATGCAAGTGCCTCTATCATAGCTTGGTTGCGCAATGAGAGTTTAGTAAAAATTGTTTTAGGAAGCACGATAAGGTTTGGTTATTGACAGAGAGTGAAGTATGCGATAAATTCTTTTAGCAAGCACGTATAAGTACCACACAATTCAGTCTTGAAATAATTTTTCTACAAAATAGCCAGTCGCGATAAAATTGTAGGAATAGTAAAACAATAGATAATTTTTTTGTACTGGGTGGACCTCTACCCTTCGATTAGATCCTCTTCTCCGTCTTCTGCGCGAACCATGCATCACACCCTATCGAATAGCATATACATTGGTACAGTGCAGGATATCCTTGTCCATGTAAGACCCGTTCAAGAACAGAACCTCCATGTGATTACTATGCTATTCCCTAGATCGATAGCTAGCACTCACATGTTTACAACATTTGTATCATAACCAAACTCGCAAGACACACAAAATCCTTACGTACAACCAGTAATTATACAGAGTTTAGTACAATCCAACAGTTGAACAGCGGAAGACTAAAACAGCTAAAGAAAACACCAAACAGTCGTGTGGTTGCCCCTAACCCTCAAGCACTAACTCGGCAACCCTAGAAGAAACCATCGTCGAAACTCCCGAGACCTGCCTCACTACACTGAAAAAGGTCATCAGTGGCGGTTCATAACTGCCATCAGTGGTGGTTATTGAACCGCCACAGATATAGTGCCACTGATAATCGAGGATTATCAGTGGCGGTTTTCTAACCGCCACAGATAAGTGTTATCGTGACGGTTCTACACTAACCGCCACAGATAACAATACTATACGTGGCGGTTCTATCCACCAACCGCCACGAATAACTACACTATACGTGGCGGTTCTATCCACCAACCGCCACAGATAACTACACTATACGTGATGGTTCTTTCCTACAACCGCCACAGATAACTATATTATCTGTGGCGGTTCTATACACCAACCGCCACAGATAACTATATTATCTGTGGCGGTTCTATACACCAACCGCCACAGATAACTATATTATCTGTGGCGGTTCTATCCACCAACCGCTACAGATAATACCTGACCGAAAAAATAAAAAACTGCATTTTGGGCTAGCCTCAGATGCTGTTAGCCATGCCCTCTGAAACATATAATACATCAATCACAGATTTTGCATATACAATGTACAACAATCACAGATTTCGCATATACACAACTACAATATAATACATCAATCACAATTGCAATTTTGCATATACACAATTATAATGTACAACAATCACAGATTTTGCATATACACAACTACAATATAATACATCAATCACAATTACATATAATACATCAATCACAATTACAATCACAGATTTTGCATATACACAATTACAATATACACAATTACAATGTACAATTAAAGTGTCTCATGCATGAGGCGCTCGATCATGGTGATGGTGTAGGGCATGCCTCCCGCTGGACCTGCTCCCTTCTCTAATTTAGTCATCTTTGCATCAATATTTCTCAGAGTATGTAAATGAAGTCATTATATATCATACTATGGAATGCTAAATAGATCACTTTTGTTGTATCACAAATCTAGCCGATCCATTGCCGTCTTATTCCATGTGAATGCCGTGGCATCCTCCAGATGTTGTACATGCATTAGCTAGTTTATAGTCCCTCTATTTTTAATATGTGACATTCTATTTTTCAATTTTTATTCCTAAATACATATCATTCTACAATTTTGATCCTACTTTTTACTATTTTTCCTTCTATAATCTCCATTTAGCTATTTTTAATGGCATTTACTATCATACATTAGAGTAAAACACACCATCTAAAAATATAAGGACCATGTAATCAAATCTCTTATGAATGGACGGTAAAGATGCAAAGGAAACTTCAAGAACTAAATCAAGCAATCAAATAAACCTGCTGTAATGGTGCAGTTTTGGGGCTGAGCTCTTTTCGTATTCATCCATCACCCACGTCTATAAAAAGCTCTACTAGCCATCATAAAAGGGCACGAAGAAAAGCAATAAAGGGAGCGCTCCTCGTCTAGAGCGCACGCTGTAACATCCCGAAAAATAAATTAATATAAAAATAAATATTTTAAATTTGAAAATATTTATTTATAAGTTTTATTGGATTTATTGGTTCTTATTTGAATTTCATTGGATTTATGCTTTGTATGAAAATCCAACAAATAGAATTAGTAAAAGGGAAATGGTAAAAAGGTAAAATGGTAAGAAGAAAAAAAAGTAAAAGTAAAATCTTGAAAAGTTTATATATTTAAAATTATATTAGCTGGTACATGAATTTTAAATGCATAGCATAGTGAATAAAAAGTTGAAAAGACATTCCTTTGACCTCCAAATAGTGCAAGGACAGATTTATTATAAAACTTTCGAAATTCATATGCTCCTGAAAAATTTACCTTAATATCCTTAAGGCAATATTTACCTCTGGTAAAAATATCAGGAATTAATAATGTAATTTAGACTTTCTAAAAATTCAAAAACAGAGGCATTGAGAATCTGAAAATTACCATGTTAGAATTTTTATAAATTAACTACTCAATAATTTAATTTTGAAATTTTTATAGAGACATCATTAACCCAAACTAAACTCTTATCAAAAGTTTCAAAAATAAATATTATACTTTATGCCTTTAAATAAATGAAAACCTGAAAAGACAGTTTTGGACTGTGCTAAATGACAGAATTTATATAAATTTTATATAAGATATTTTGACCTAGGATTTTTACTGGAGGTAGAAAACATATGCGAGACACCTAAAAAAAAATTACAAAAGTTTTACTTTGATTTGACCCCACAATTAAATGCTCTAAGTCTGTGCTGTCCTGAGAAACCAAGTTGGAATTGTCTTCTATTGCACTTGGGCTCACAGGTCAGCAGCTCATCCTCAAGCCTCCTTTGCCACGGCACAAGCCTGGCGCCACAGGCCTGAACGTCCATAAATCACGAAGCTTCCTCACTTTGCCCATTCCCTCCATGACAGATCGCCAGCCATTTAATCACCGGCTTGAGCTCAAAAGCCGGAGCTCTCATTTCTCCACCATTTCCAAGACGCTCCGGAAGGAGGCGAAGCGAGCATGCTCAGCTCTCATTCGCCGAGTGGAGCCACCCGGCCGCTTTCTTCTCCAGATCCACCACTGACAAAGAGCCCGCTCCCACCGTCCTCCGACCAACCAAGTGGTAAGATAGAATCCCGAGAACCCCTTTTGCTCAATCCTCATCAATTTGACTCGAGTCGAGCTGATTTTTCTTCTTGCCGAGCCGCCATTTTGACACTTTGCCGAGCTCGGTGGCGCCATTCCTCCGGCCATCTCCGGTGACAACCGAGCCTACCATCGGTGCGTGTCGACAAGCTCGTGCTCCTAGTGCCTCGCCTTCGCGGAACCCGCGAACGCCGTCGCCCCTCTGTTCTTCTTCTCCAAAACGGCGCGGTGGTAGAGATTTCACCAACTTCCGACTAAGGTAAATGCAAAAATGGATTCCCATAGCTCCTGTTGCTAATCCTCTTGCCCATTCATGCGAGACTTACTTTTCCTTCTTCTCCGACGAGTTCTTGCCGTTGCGCCGCCTCACGGTGGCGAGCACCTTTCCGACCTCCTCCGGCCGAATCGGTACTTCCCCCGTGTGCGCACCGTCGAGGTGATGCTTGTACTGCTACTGATTCCCTTCTCCGGTGAGGTTTCGTCGTCGGCAAGCCGGAGAACCGAAAGCCTCTGTTCTTGGTCATCAGTGCAATGGGCCCTCCTGTCGATCGATCGAGCGAATGAAGTTCATGCGGTAAAATCGCTTTCAACTTTGAAAACGTATTTCAATTTCGGTTCTTTTCAATACCCGAGCCAATTCAAATGCTTGTAGATTTTGCATTATAACTCCGAATTGAGTGAAATCAATTTCTATATTCATCTAAAATCTAGTGATTTCAGAATATGCAATATCATTTTGAAAATGTTCACTGGGTAAATTTGAAATTCAAATTTGAAAGAAAGGGCTAAAACACACTTCATATTAAAATGTTGTAAATAAACTTAGGATTGAATGAAACTAATTTTAGGGAAATACTCATGTTTTCAGAAGTTCAAATATATAAAAATATTTAAATTTCATTTATGTTTGAATTACTTTCTATTAAAGATTGTATTCAATGCATTAGAAATTCAAATAAACATAGTTTGAATAAAAGAAATATGGAATAAGTAAAATTGATTTTTAAATATTATCATGACAGTAGAATACCTTAATTTGCCAAAATAACTAATAAGTGAATTTGATTTGAACTGTCTTGAAAAGTGTGAAATAACTTAAATGTAAAAATGTGTATATACATATAGCATAGAAAGTCAAATGGTTGAAATATAGATCAAATGAATTCGAATAAATCACCAAATCAGTTTTATTGTGTTCCTGACATTACAAGGATCTCAGATGTATAATAATATTTAAAGTTTAATATATATAATAGTAAATGATTAATAGTCGGAGTATTAATGTTTGAATAATTCAAATAGTTATAAATTTCACAAATAAACTTCAAATTTGACAAAACCAAATTCAATAACCTTGAAAAATAATACTCATACTGTCTGTACAAAGATAATTTATATTTGTGCTAATCTGAAATAAGCCCATATTAAACCCTAGTGACTTCTTATAGGAAAACATTTCGGATAAAAGCCATTTGTCGTGAAATCAACTTTAAGTCACTTCGAATGTCATGCCCTATTAATGCCTGAAAAGTGAGTAGATTATCCTAGACGGTGTAGTCGCAATCTTATATCAAAAATGTAACCTTTGTCGTGTAGTAATTAAAACACTCAAGCTTTTTCATCGACCCGTAGAACCTCTCGTCTAAATGCAAATATTATGGAAATTAGTTTAGAAATGATATTTAGGATATGGTCTACCGTATTCGAGAAAAATATTTTATTTACAACTTACTTTTCAACTAAATCCTGCTAGTTGAATACCCCTAAAAAGTATGCTTGTCGTAACCTTTTATGTCACATAAGCTTTTTCAACTATGAATATAATGTCTCGTCTAAACACTAAAATGTATGAAATTAGTCTAGATACGTTCTTCAAAGTATATGCTATCCACTTCCGAAGAAATAATCTGACTTCGTTATGTTTTGCATATAACCTTTAATAGTCGACTAACCCTAAGTGTTATGCTTTATGAACTTCATAATAAGATTAAGTGAACCTTGTAATAAGGAATTTGTAGCTAATATATTTGTATCACCAGAACCTTCTTAAAAACCATGAATATGGAACTAGTAATCTATCCTAGCAAATCTAACATATCCGAAACCCCTTATTATGCTTAATCAATTAAGGGTTTAGCGCTATTCATTCATAGCATTGAGCATAATGACTAATGTTTTAATTCTGTTAGTCCAAATAATTTTAGCATCTATAATTCGAAGTCATAAATACAAGAATTCATAATTTTAGCCTCTTGAATTTGTAATTCAAGAATAGATAAGCTATAAAAAAAGCTGTTTTACGCTCAATGTTAAAGCTAATAACAATATGGATATATAATCAACTAAACACGATATGAAATCATATAATTCAAACCCTAAAACATTCCTGTTTTCTGCAGTGAATCTTTATTTGGTTCTCTGTCTGTTTTCTTTTTGCCCTTATTGAAGTTGGATATTTGCTATATTTCCGATTGATCGACGTGTAGAATCCGACGTCCCTTCCTCCGTCGTCGACTTCATCTTTTGCAACCTCGTCTTCACCGTAAGCAATGATTAAGCAAGGCAAGCATCCCTTTGACCATCTTGATCCCAGTATTTAATTTGCATTGTGTTTATTAAAATGTTTCATGCATACGTTTACTTTCTGTAAATTCGCTATTTTGTGGTATTGGTAGATATACCTGTTGTCACATGAAACTCCTTCATAATTATAGAAATGTGAACCTTGATAACCATAGAATAGGGCCAGACATTATTTAATGTCATCTTGGGTATATGCGATCATATTAATCATGCTTAGCCATGCTTGTTTAGCAAGGAGTCAGATGATCATGATTAAAATTGTTTCCTGAAATGTTTTATATGGAATCTAAATGGTCCTTTTTGGGAAAATGGTTGCTAGTAGTTTGCTAAAAACCCCAAAATAAAACTATGGTTTGATGCGGGCGATTATTGGCAATAGCCGGATGTGCAGACGGGTTTGCACGTAGTGTAGGGTGGAGTATGGCCCGTGTCGGATTAAGGACCGAGCAATGGGATGTTGTAGATCCATGTTTTCGTGCAACCACAAGGGCTTGTATGGGCGGGTCTTAGCCTATTAAGTTGTTTAGATGTGGCTTTGCATCTAAGGAAGGCGGGAGATTGCACAGCATTCCGGTCAGTGCATGCAGTAGGGTTTTCTACATACCAATGCAGCGGTGTCGCCTTGCCCAGACGAGACGTGGTGTTGTGTGTGATAAATGTGGATCCACGACTTGGGTGAGTGTCTCTGTCTTCAGGGCGAGGGTTAACGTCCCGGGCTAGTGTAAAGCCATGTCTAGATAATGTAACGGCTCTGTATGATCTCCTTGCCGACACACCAAAGGAAGTGTGTTAACCGATCCGCGAAAAGGTTGATCATTCCTTGTGGGTAAAGTGTACACCTCTGCAGAGTGTAAATCTAATCGATTAGCCGCGCCATGTTATGGGCACTTGGGAAGATCCTCCCAATGTTAGAGTCTTTGGTATTTTCTAAAATTGGGTTTGGCTTTGAACTTGTTTTAGCAACTATTGTTTTATGTCGAAGGGTGACATTGATGGACCTTGTGGTTTAGATTATTGAACTCACGTCATGGAGGACCGTGAGTATTACTTACTATTGTATATATTTCTTATCAATCAACTTGCTTTTATAAATTCCGTTTGCAAATGATAACTTGTTTTACAATTCAATTTCGCTTTATGCAAATTAATCGTATTAGCCTTTCCTTTGAAATGGCCTGCATATATTATAGGTTTTGCTCAAGTCTTCTTGAGTACTGGAAAGTACTCACCCTTGCTTAATTATTATTTTAGGTGGATGAGTTAGCGAGGCTTGAGTCTCTTTTAAATCGCAGTTGCGGATCTCCTCCGTCGTGTTCTATCTGGATTTTATGCCTTGTTAGTTGCTGCTGGGTCGGATGGGCAAACTACAAGATATTGCTTCTTTTCTTTGCTATCCTCTGTTTTGTAAGCTTCTCTTTGTATATTAGTTTCAGCTGTAATTATTTGTGAGGTATGGTTGTGATTGCAATTGTTGTAAACATGTGAGTGCTAGCTACTGATCCAGGGAATAGCACAGTAATCACATGGAGGTTCTGTTCATCGAGCGGGTCTCACACAAGATGGTATCGAGCTATACTGATTGTAGGATAAACCCTAGATAGAATGGTCGTTAGTGTTGGAATAAGTAAGTTCAAAATCTTAATTCCAAAAGCTACTGTATTTGCAGAAGGTAGACTTTGCTATTCTTACCTCCTCCTTAAGATCCTACTCTTACCTACACTTTCATTTTGGTTTATAAATAAACTCCTCTTTCCTCAAAAATAGTTTGTTTTCGCTATTGGCTTTAGAAGATGTTGGGGCATGTCGCTACCATCCTTCATGCTAGCCGATGAAGACCACAATATCTCGCCAACAATCTCAAGAAGTAGACAACGCTTCACTACCTTCGTCGAAGTAGAAGTAGAGTACAAAGATCCTACTTCATGAAGGGACAACATCGCCCAACAGTGAAATGCAGAAGATTAGAGTATATTAGGTTCTTCGTTAGGAAAGGAACCCTTATACGTGGCATGTTATTCCACTCGAGTTATATAAAGCGTTTTTATGTGGTGTCTTTCTCTTGCTATTGTGAATTGGTTTTTATTTTGTTTGCCCGGGTCATTTATGTCTGAGCTTAACCACTAGGTTAAAGCTTCATAATAAATTGTCCTTATGTATGAATATGAAAACTCAACTCATAGGATAAATAGGAAATTATAAAATTGCCTATCCCTTCTCTTAGTAGAACTTCTCATCTGTGTAATCTTTTGGTCACTAATTGTAACATCCCGAAAAATACAATAATATAAAAGTTTATATTTTGAATTTGAATATATTTATTTCTGATTTTTATTGACATGAATGGAATTTATTTGGATTTTCCTTGGATTTTTGTATTGAATGGAAAATTAAAGAAATGGAAATTAAGGAATGGATAATGGTAAAAAGATAAAAAGTTAAAAGATAAATTTTGGAAAAAATTACCATGGAACCCTAATCACTTTGATAACTCAGTAAAATCAACAAGTAAAATTTTATTCACAGAAAAATGGGTAAATAAAATTAATGTCACCACTTTTGACTAGAAACAGTAAAAGTAAAAATTAATGAAAAATATTCGGAGTTTATCTGGAGATGGAAAAATTACCAAAACACTCTCATGGTAAAAACTACCTCTGGTAAAAATTTCAGGATTTTATCTTGTCATTAAGACCTTATAAAAAATTCCAAAGCAGAAGCTTGGAAAATATGAAAATTAGCATGTCAGAATTTTTATAAAATAACTACACAATATTTTGACTTCAAAATTTTACAGAGATATTCTTTACCTGCATATAACCCTTTATAAAAGTTTCAAAAATAAATAATAAGGTTTGAACCTTTAAATAAATAAAAATCCGAAATGGAAATTTTGAGTAATGTACAGTGTCAGAATTTTAAATAATTAATTACAAGATATTTTGACATACAAATTTTACTGAGGTAAAAATACTACCAGTAGAGATCAGTCAAAAAGTTTCACAAAATTGCGCACTGATCTGATGGCGTTTTAATGCTCACATGGAGCTGTCTAGTCAAGCTTATCACTTTGACTCGAATTCTCTCACCGACATGTGGGCCCCTCCTTCGCCGTAACGGTTCGCTGGAAGCAGCGGAGAAACCCCGCAGTCGCTGACCGGTGGTCCCGACCCCACTTGCCAGTTGCTCCTTCCTTTTCTTCTCTTTTCTCCTCAGCTGCTCGCCTCTGCTTTGCTCCCTCTCCCGAGCGAGACGTTGGTGCATCCTCCCGAAGCCTCTACGGCCAGTTGTGTCTCTCTGTTCTATGCAGCCACGATCGTCTTGGTATTCCCGTGCCATGCCCTGTTGTCCTCCCGTCATTTCCTTGCCGGCGGAAGACGTGCGCCACTTCACCAGAGCGTGCCAAAACCAAGCCGCAATGTCGCCGTGCGTTCAAACCCTGGTGCAACATCGTTCCTCGGCTATAAATACCTGAGTGCCATCGCATTGAACTCCCCTTCTCTCACAGCTACTCATAGAACCAACCAATCAAGCCGAAGTCGTGTTCTTCACCATTTGCGCCAGAAAAACGGAAAGGAGGAAGAACTCCAATTCGGTCGAAATTGGTATCCATCGTTGCAATTGATTCTTCCTCTAGCACCATCCGACATCCTATTTTACTCATCACGGAACTCCATTTCTTTTCGCTGCAGACCATCCTCACTGGCGCCCTTCTTCCTCGGCTCGGTGCGGTGGCGGCCCAACTGTCGCTTCTCCGCCCGCCAACCGGAAAATGGAATGCCCGACCCATGGATGCTTAAAGTGCTACCGATCCAACCGAAATCGCTTCCATCTCTTCTCCGCGAGCTCCTTCTCCTTCCGCCGCATGCCGCGGTGGCGAGCCCCTCGGCCATCCTCGCGGTGAGAGACCCCACCCACGTGTGCGCCAAGACCTCCTGGTGCATGCTATGCTATCCATTCGGCCGGACCTTCGCCGGAGCTCCGTCGCCGTCGACCCTAATCGCCGCCTCGCTTTGGTCATCGACCCGTGGGACCTCCTGTCACCCAGCCATAGCGATTCCGGTGCATTCGGTAAAGCGCTTCTCTGCTGAAAACGTATTTCAATCTTTTGATTATTTTCAATACCGAATTGATTCAAACATTGATAACTTTTGAATCCTTGGTCCAAATGAAGTGAAATAAAATTATAAATTCATCTAAAATCAAGTAGTTTCAGATTATGCAATAACATTTTGAAAATGTTCACTGGGTAAATTTGAGATTTAAATTTGAAAGAAAGGGTTAAAACACACTTCACATTAAAAAGTTGTAAACAAACTTAAAAATGAATGGAAACAATTTTAGTGAAATAGTCATGTTTCAGGAGTTCAAATATATAAAATATTTGAATTTTATTATTGTTTGAAATACTTTCTATTAAAGATTGTTTTCAATACACTAGAAATTCCAATATACATAATTTGAATAAAAGAAATATGGAATAAGTAAAATTTAGCTTCTAAATATTATCATGGCAGTAGTATACCTTAGTTTGCCAAAATATTTTAGAAGTGAACTTGATTTGAATTATCTTGAAAAGTATGAAATGACTTATAACATAAAGTGCATGTATATTTGTATATAAAGTTGAGTAGTTAGAATTATGGGTCAAATGAATTCAAATGATCACCAAAATAGTTTTTCTATATTCCTAGCAGTACAAGGTTTCCAGATATAAAATAACATTTAAAGTTTGCTATATGAAACAGTTAATGTTTAATAGTCAAAATGTATATACTTATGTAATTAGAATAGTTGTAACTTTACAAATGAACTCAATTTGATGAAACCAAATCCTATAGCTTTGAAAAATAGTACCCCTGCTGTGAATACAAAAATACCTTATGTTTATACTAGGTTGAAATAAAATAAGGTTAAACCCTAATGAATCCTTATAGGAAAAACATCGCGGATAAAAGCCATTTGTCATGAAACCAACTTTAAATCACTTCTAGTGTCATGCCCTATTAATTCCTGAAAATGGATAGATTATCCTAGGCAGTGTAGTCACAAACTTGTATCAAAACTGAACTCTTATCGAGTAGTAAATTGAACTATCAAGCCTTTTCATCGATCCGTAGAACCTCTCGTCTAAATGCAAATGTATTAGAAATCAGTTTAGAAATGATATTTAGGATATGGTATACCATATTCTAGAAAAATATTTCATTTACAACTTTCATTTCAATTAAATCCTGCTAGTTGAATACCCTAAAAGTATGTTGTCATAACCCTTAATTTCATATAAGCGTTTTGGTTATGAAAATAATGTCTCGTCTAAACGCTAAAATATATGAAATCAGTTTATATTTGTTCTTCAAAGTTTATGCTAACCAATTCAAGAAATAACCTTATTTCATCATGTTTTACATATAAACTGTAATAGTCAAATAACCCTTCGTTCTATGTTTAGCGAACCCTACATAATAAGGATTAAGTGAACTTTGTAATAAAGAATTTGAAGTTAATAAATTTGTATCACCGAACCTTCTTAAAAACTATAAATAAATCTAATTAGCTACCTTATCGGTCATAACTCTGCTCGGATCGTTTCTTATGCAAATCACTTAAAGAATTAAATATGTTTTGCATAACTCCTTTAATTGGTATTTCAATTCTTTTAATCCAAATAATTTTAGCATCTATAATTCAAGTTCTAAATACAAGAATTCATAATTTTAGCCTCTTGAATTAAGTAAATCAAGAGAAGATAATCTATAAAAGAAACCTGTTTAGTTATCTCAAAACCATTAAGAATATGAATTTGTAAGTATCTAAATCATGAGGTCGTAAATAATTCAAACCCTAAATCATCCCTGTTTATGCAATGAATCTTTATTTGATTTTACATCTGTCTTCTTTTCGCCTTTATTGAAGTTTATTATTTGCTATTTTCCGATCAATCGACGTGTAGAATTCGACGTCCTTCCTCCACCGTTGCCTCCGTCGCTCTGCGATCGCGTCTTCGTCGTAAACGATATATGAGCAAGGCAAGCACCCTCCTTTGACCATCTTGATCCCGAATTTAATTTGCATTGTTTATTAAAATGTTTTATGCATCGTTTACTTTTTGTAAATTGCTATTTTGTGGTATCGGTAGTTATACCTATTGTCTCATGAAACTTCCTTGATAAGTATGAATATGTGAACCTTGATAACCATAGATTAAGCTTAGACAATTACTTAATGTCGCCATGGGTATATCGATTACTTTTATCCATGCTTAGCCATGCTTTTAGATCAAATAATGATGATGATGATGATCAGATCAAAATGTGTTCCTTGAGAAATGGAAAATGTTGTAATTGTAGCTGTTGGTTATGGTTATTTTGGTTAAAAACCCAAAATAAAACTATGGTTTCGATGCGGCGATTATTGGCAATAGCCGGAGGTGCGAGAGGGATTTGCACGTAGTGTAGGGTGGAGTATCGCCGTGTCAATTTAAGGACCGAACTCGGTGTTGTATGATCCAAGATATTTCGTGCAAACCACAAGTGTTGTTATGGGGCTTCCTTAAACCAATTAAGTTATCTAGTTTAACTTTGCACATTGGTAGGTGAAGTAGTAAGGGCTTTCCTTTCGGGGTTTGCTCGACGGGTGCCCACACCGAGGTGTTGGGAACAACACTTACCAATATAACGGTGTGCGCCACGTCTATGGGGAGTTCCAACATTCCTATGCTCGAGTTCTCCCAGCTATAGCGTGGGTTTTATCGTCCGGTCTTTGGTGCAAAGTTAGATTAGATAATGTAAAGGTTTTCGTCATGAACATTACGGCCACACGCTTTAAGTGCGTGAAACTTGCGGCAAAAGAAAAGGTCATGACTTGTGGGTACAGATTGTACACCTCTGCAGAGTGTAAATCTAATCGATTAGCCGTCCCTCGGTCATGGGAAACTTGGTGAACTTGCACTAGTTAAATGTTTAATTTTCTAAAATGGGTTGTGGAATGGAACTTGTTTAGCAGCTTTTGTTTTCATGTCAAAGGATCGACATTGATGGATTCCATTTCTGGATTATTCGATATTCACGATGGGTTGTGAATATATTACTTATGCTTACTTATTTCATATCAATCAATTATGCTTTTATAAATTCCGTTTGTAAATAACTTGTTTTACAATGTCAATTCTGCTTTATGCAAATTAACTGTAGTAGCCTCCTTTGAAATGGCCTGCATATATTATAGGCTTTGCTCAAGTCTTGCGGAGTACGAATGTACTCACCCTTGCTTATATGTGGTTTTTAGGTGGTTAAGTTGCCGAGCTTCGAAGGTTTCTTTAAATCGCAGTTGCGGGTTTTCTTCGTCGAATCTTTCTAGGGATTATGCCTTGTCGGTTGCCTGCGGGTGTTGGATGGGCACACTACAAGACTTTGCTTCTTATACTGCTTTATCTCTGATTTGTAAGAGTTTCTTTATGTAATAGCTTCCGCTTAATATTATTTGTTGTATGGTTGTGATTCCAATTGGTGTATGTGCGTACTAGCTACGATCATGGGACTAGTGCGAAATGCACATTAGATTTCCATTTTGCAAGTTTGTAAAAATGGGGTCACATCTGATTGGTATCGAGCTATCTTGATGTAGGATAAACCCTAGATAGAATGGTCGTTAGCATTGGAATAAGCAAATTCAAAATCTTATTCTCAAAAGCTATTGTATTTGCAAAATGTAGGCTTTGCTATTCTTTCATCATTCTAAAGTTCTTATTCTTACCACTACACTCATTTTGATTTGTAAACAAATTCTTCTCTTTCCTTAAAGATAGTGTAACTTCGCAATTTGCTTCTGAAGATGTCCAAGATATGTCGTTATCTTGCTTGCAAATGAAGACTACAAGGTCTACGCCAACAATCTTATAGGAACCCTTACGCATAGCATATTATTTTACTCTAGTTATATAAAGCATTTTATCTGGTGTGTATAACTTGCTATTTGAAAATTGGTTTTTACTTTATTTGTCAGGACTGATTTCTGTGTGAGCTTAACCTCTAGGTTAGAGTTTCACAATAGATTGTCCTTAGGTATGAATATGAAAAACTTAACCCATAGGATAAATTAGAAATCATAAGACAGCTTATCTTTTCTTTTCTGTAAGATTTCTTCCAACCTTATCCTTTCTTTTGTAGAACTTCCCTCACTGTAAATCATTATGATCATTAACTTCTAGCAAAACCAAACCTAATCAAGATTAGTAGTATAATTACCATGACTACTGACTTCTTGAAACCACAAATTTACCTAAGTCACTTTTGGGCCAATCAAAATCTGATTCTAACCATAACAACTTTTGACTATGCCTCAAAACTTAATTGTTTAGATCTTATATCATGAATTTAAGTAAGAATCAGAATAGTCTTATGTTTTCATAATAAAACTTTGAATGGTCGTCGAAAGGAAAACTGGGAACATCGAAAGTCCTAAAAAGTTTGTGCAAAAAAAATAAAATGACAAGTTCTTTTCGAGGAATAGTTTCGCTAACAAGTCAACAACATCGTAATGCCTACATCAACAAACTCTAGAAGATGGAGATAATGAAGCATCAAACCTCTCTGACTTCATAGAAACTTTGGATCATCGACACAACAAGTAGTGCAAAAGTTAAAAGAGACTTATCGTCAAATGGCCTATTTTAAAGATAGCACTACCCAAATTACACATTATTTTAAACTACATAATAAACCCCTTATGAAGAAATACATATGGTCAGGATAGTAGAAGAAAAATATTAGATGCCCCTCCCACATACTAAGTAGAACAAATATAAATTTACTGTGTTATTGCAATTTTGTTGAAAACTTTTGTATTGCTTTTGAGTTACTCTCGTAAATGTTAAACCATTAGGTTGAAATTTACGATGTGCCAACCCTTATTTAATAAGAAAATTTAATTAAGAATATTTTAAGGAACGAAAAGTCGCCTTATGAACTAATAACTACCAAATAACCAACCTTGAAACAATGTTTTAAGGAATGAGACACTGTCTTATAAATTAACCAGCAATTACCAAATCCATATATAGGCTATTCTCAAAATAATATTTCAATAAACAGAATGATACTTTGTAAAATGGGTAACTTTCATCTAACCATATCCTCTCAATTTCAACATCTTGAAGACACCTCCGACACAATCCATTAATGCATCTACTAAATGTAATGAATTATAAAATTTTCAACCTTTATAGTCAACCTTCGGTTCTTCCCAAATAACTCTAGTTAAGAAGTATCCTTCTAGTCATCTCAAACATTTTAACATACCATGTACCTCTCCTTAAGTTAGCTTTTTATTGCTAGCACTTCTCATTCACTTTGTGAAAACCAACAGGATTCCATCTAAATAACTTTTCCTAACAATCATTGTTGCAGGATACCTGTGACAAGATTCCTCAGTAAAATCTTGGAAAGTGAAGCCATGTTAAGCTTTCAGCCATCAATAGATAATCCTACCTTAGTCCAGCCAAATTCCCAACATCTAGCGCAGAACAATTCCAACCTTGGATCATTTCTTACCAAAAAAGGAAATAGTTTAGAGCAACAACCTACTCCTACATCTTACTCAATACCTAAGCGATGCTCTTTGAAGTGTTGCCAACCCAACCAATCTGAAGATCGTGCTTGTATTCGTTGTGGAGAAATAGGACACACTGCTGATGAGCATGCAATAAATTGCTCCAGCTGTGAAGGAAATCATTCTCCTGGGAAATGTCCCATGAGCAATATCACTTGTTACCTTTGTGAAGGTCAAGACCATTGCCCAGCTCAATGTCCCCTAGATCTGATAGTTGCCAATACAATTCAGCATCAGCGAGAGAAATTCCGGGCCTTAGTTGCTCAAGATTTGGCAATCAGAAAGGAGAAACTAGCTACACAGAAAATATTACCTAAGGAGTTGAAGAAGCAACACATATACTTTGATCGCCTTCATCCAGGAAGTAATAAATGGCCATCACCATCAGCATGTTTCTTATGTGGTGAAGAAGGTCATTGGGCAAGGGAATATCCGCAAGCTGAGATTAGAAAGGAAGATGGTATTGAGAATCCAATCATACCCATCAAGACGCCACAAGAGAAGCGTGAGTGCTTTAACTGTCATCAGAAGGGTCATCTTGCTGAGCGATGCCCGCAAGAAGAACAAATATTTCCTGCAACCATGGTCATACCAGAGGTTACATCAGTTAGGATTATAACTCCAAGAGTAGGAGGAACAAAATCTGAATCAGTTTACTCGAAGAATCAGTTCAAGAAGAGGCGCTTGAAGGAAGACACCTGTCCTAAAAAGAATTTTGCTCAATTCCATCATCAATTTCAACCATCATTTGTTCATCCTTCCAACAACACCAGTGAGCAACCATCTGGTATCCAAAACCAGGCAACTAATGTTACATGCTTTTACTGTCGTGAGCGTGGACATTATGCCAACAAATGCCCAAGGAAGAAGAGAGATCAACTTCGTTCTCAAGACCATCAAGTTCCTATCTCCTCATTTACTCCCACTCAAGATATCAATCATGGCATACCTGACACAATGCCAGGTACTCTCACATAAACATAGTTTCTGTCAGAACTAAGATTAATTTGAAATCGTTGTGTCTAATCTTAAAAGTAATATTTCGATAAGCGGAATATTACCTTGTGAATTTAACTGAACTCTCATCAAAATATATCTTATCTTAATCCTTCCAAATAGCCAGTAAGATATCAAATGCTAAACTTCCAGTTTTCATTTTTAACCATTGCTCGATCAATCCTCTATCATTTTATAACATCGGTGAATAATCTTCTATTGTTTGAATAAGATGGACAACACCGTTTATGTCGATCGAGAAGAATCTCATCACTTCACCAAAATCTACCCGAGAAAAGTTCTTCATCTCGTCAAGGGTGACATCAGTGATTTCCAAGTTATATCAAGACCTAGGAAGCGTCAAGTACCTAGAACAACCCCTGCCTCGATGTCAGGCTAATGTAAAGACCTTTCTCATGTAATTACACCCGACACTTGATGTAATATCGAGTACGTCCTTTATGTATGCAATCCCTACAATCAACCTTCTTCGCTCTGTACATTATATTCCTTCTTAAATTGCCGAATATAAAGGAAATCAAAACCCTCTGTCTATCAAGATGATCAAGTGAATTAAATCATCAGGATCATTTTATAATCCTCCTACCTCAACCTAAATTCTTGAATTATCTTACCTTGTTCTCAAATCTAAAGACAATCTAGAATAACATTCATTATCATCTAATTTCGTCAACTGTTGTTAAATCGTGTAGATCAACCATTATATTCAAATATCATTTCTCGATGATAATATTTAACTCTTTCCAAATGAATCGAGTAACGAGTATTAATTCTTTCCCCTCAAATATTCTAAACATACCACATGTCACTCTCTAAATTAGGTTATCATTATTAACAATCCTAGTTATACAATTAAAAGAGATATATAGTAATATTCCTCATCTGCTTGCGCGAAGCCCAAATAGAAATCTTCTCCATGCTAGCCACATCACTTTGGAGTCGCAAGAACGGTGTTTTGCAAAACAACTACACTGGAAACAGGAATATGAGGAAACAACGAGATCAATTCCGAGAAAGAAATTTTCGAACCCATTTAGTCCTTGCAAATCTCGGGGACGAGATCTCTGTAAGGGGGGTAGATTTGTAACATCCCGAAAAATACAATAATATAAAAGTTTATATTTTGAATTTGAATATATTTATTTCTGATTTTTATTGACATGAATGGAATTTATTTGGATTTTCCTTGGATTTTTGTATTGAATGGAAAATTAAAGAAATGGAAATTAAGGAATGGATAATGGTAAAAAGATAAAAAGTTAAAAGATAAATTTTGGCAAAAATTACCATGGAACCCTAATCACCTTGATAACTCAGTAAAATCAACAAGTAAAATTTTATTCACAGAAAAATGGGTAAATAAAATTAATGTCACCACTTTTGACTAGAAACAGTACAAGTAAAAATTAATGAAAAATATTCGAAGTTTATCTGGAGATGGAAAAATTACCAAAACACCCTGATGACAAAAACTACCTCTGTTAAAAATTTCAGGATTTTATCTTGTCATTAAGACTTTATAAAAAATTCCAAAGCAGAAGCTTGGAAAATATGAAAATTAGCATGTCAGAATTTTTATAAAATAACTACACAATATTTTGACTTGAAAATTTTACATAGATATTCTTTACCTGCATATAACCCTTTATAAAAGTTTCAAAAATAAATAATAAGGTTTGAACCTTTAAATAAATAAAAATCCGAAATCGAAATTTTGAGTAATGTACAGTGTCAGAATTTTAAATAATTAATTACAAGATATTTTGACCTACAAATTTTACTGAGGTAAAAATACTACCAGTAGAGATCAGTCAAAAAGTTTCACAAAATTACGCACTGATCTGATGGCCGTTTTAATGCTCACATGGAGCTGTCTAGCTGAAGCTTATCACTTTGACTCGAATTCTCTCACCGACATGTGGGCCCCTCCTTCGCCGTAACGGTTCGCTGGAAGCAGCGGAGAAACCCCGCAGTCGCTGACCGGTGGTCCCGACCCCACTTGCCAGTTGCTCCTTCCTTTTCTTCTCTTTTCTCCTCAGCTGCTCGCCTCTGCTTTGCTCCCTCTCCCGAGCGAGACGTTGGTGCATCCTCCCGAAGCCTCTACGGCCGCTTGTGTCTCTCTGTTCTATGCAGCCACGATCGTCTTGGTATTCCCGTGCCATGCCCTGTTGTCCTCCCGTCATTTCCTTGCCGGCGGAAGACGTGCGCCACTTCACCAGAGCGTGCCAAAACCAAGCCGCAATGTCGCCGTGCGTTCAAACCCTGGTGCAACATCGTTCCTCGGCTATAAATACCTGAGTGCCATCGCATTGAACTCCCCTTCTCTCACAGCTACTCATAGAACCAACCAATCAAGCCGAAGTCGTGTTCTTCACCATTTGCGCCAGAAAAACAGAAAGGGGGGAAGAACTCCAATTCGGTCGAAATTGGTATCCATCGTTGCAATTGATTCTTCCTCTAGCACCATCCGACATCCTATTTTACTCATCACGCCGGAACTCCATTTCTTTTCGCCTGCAGACCATCCTCACTGGGCGCCCTTCTTCCTCGGCTCCGGTGCACGGTGGCGGCCCAACCTGTCGCTTCTCCGGCCCGGCCAACTGGAAAAATGGAATGCCCTGACCCCATGGATGCTTAAAGTGCTACCGATCCAACCGGAAATCGCTTCCATCTCTTCTCCGTCGAGCTCCTTCTCCTTCGCCGCATGCCGGGTGGCAGCCCCTCGGCCATCCCGCACGGTGAGAGACCCCACCACGTGTGCGCCAAGACCTCTGGTGCATGCTATGCTATCCATTCGGCGGACCTTCGCCGAGCTCGTCGCCGTCGACCCTAATCGCCGCCCTGCTTTGGTCATCGACCGTGGAACCTCCTGTCGACCACCATAGCGATTCCAGTGCATTCGGTAAAGACGCTTCTCTGCGAGAAAACGTATTTCAATCTTTTTCGAGTTATTTTCAATACCAATTGATTCAAACATTGATAACTTTTGAATCCTTGGTCCAAATGAAGTGAAATAAAATTATAAATTCATCTAAAATCAAGTAGTTTCAGATTATGCAATAACATTTTGAAAATGTTCACTGGGTAAATTTGAGATTTAAATTTGAAAGAAAGGGTTAAAACACACTTCACATTAAAAGTTGTAAACAAACTTAAAAATGAATGGAAACAATTTTAGTGAAATAGTCATGTTTCCAGGAGTTCAAATATATAAAAATATTTGAATTTTATTATTGTTTGAAATACTTTCTATTAAAGATTGTTTTCAATACACTAGAAATTCCAATATACATAATTTGAATAAAAGAAATATGGAATAAGTAAAATTTAGCTTCTAAATATTATCATGGAAGTAGTATACCTGAGTTTGCCAAAATATTTTAGAAGTGAACTTGATTTGAATTATCTTGAAAAGTATGAAATGACTTATAACATAAAGTGCATGTATATTTGTATATAAAGTTGAGTAGTTAGAATTATGGGTCAAATGAATTCAAATGATCACCAAAATAGTTTTTCTATATTCCTAGCAGTACAAGGTTTCCAGATATAAAATAACATTTAAAGTTTGCTATATGAAACAGTTAATGTTTAATAGTCAAAATGTATATACTTGCGTAATTAGAATAGTTGTAACTTTCGCAAATGAACTCTGAATTTGATGAAACCAAATCCTATAGCTTTGAAAAATAGTACCCCTGCTGTGAATACAAAAATACCTTATGTTTATACTAGGTTGAAATAAAATAAGGTTAAACCCTAATGAATCCTTATAGGAAAAACATCGCGGATAAAAGCCATTTGTCGCGAAACCAACTTTAAATCACTTCTAGTGTCATGCCCTATTAATTCCTGAAAAATGGATAGATTATCCTAGGCAGTGTAGTCACAAACTTGTATCAAAAACTGAACTCTTATCGAGTAGTAAATTGAACTATCAAGCCTTTTCATCGATCCGTAGAACCTCTCGTCTAAATGCAAATGTATTAGAAATCAGTTTAGAAATGATATTTAGGATATGGTATACCATATTCTAGAAAAATATTTCATTTACAACTTTCATTTCAATTAAATCCTGCTAGTTGAATACCCCTAAAAAGTATGTTGTCATAACCCTTAATTTCATATAAGCGCTTTATGAAAATAATGTCTCGTTTAAACGCTAAAATATATGAAATCAGTTTATATTTGTTCTTCAAAGTTTATGCTAACCAATTCAAAGAAATAACCTTATTTCATCATGTTTTACATATAAACTGTAATAGTCAAATAACCCTTCGTTCTATGTTTAGCTAACCCTACATAATAAGGATTAATCGAACTTTGTAATAAAGAATTTGAAGTTAATAAATTTGTATCACCAGAACCTTCTTAAAAACTATAAATAAATCTAATTAGCTACCTTATCACCATAACTCGCTCAGATCGTTTCTTATGCAAATCACTTAAAGAATTAAATATGTTTTGCATAACTCCTTTAATTGGTATTTCAATTCTTTTAATCCAAATAATTTTAGCATCTATAATTCGAAGTTCTAAATACAAGAATTCATAATTTTAGCCTCTTGAATTCGTAAATCAAGAGAAGATAATCTATAAAAGAAACCCTGTTTCGTTATCTCAAAACCATTAAGAATATGAATTTGTAAGTATCTAAATCATGAGGTCGTAAATAATTCAAACCCTAAATCATCCTGTTTATGCAATGAATCTTTATTTGATTTTACATCTGTCTTCTTTTCGCCTTTATTGAAGTTTATTATTTGCTATTTTCCGATCAATCGACGTGTAGAATTCGACGTCCCTTCCTCCGCTGTTGCCTCCGCTGCTCTGCGATCGTGTCTTCGTCAAATAAACGATATATGAGCAAGGCAAGCACCCTCCTTTGACCATCTTGATCCCGAATTTAATTTGCATTGTTTATTAAAATGTTTTATGCATACGTTTACTTTTTGTAAATTGCTATTTTGTGGTACTGGTAGTTATACCTATTGTCTCATGAAACTTCCTTGATAAGTATGAATATGTGAACCTTGATAACCA
Source organism: Otatea glauca (assembly GCA_036346275.1). Lineage (NCBI taxonomy): Eukaryota > Viridiplantae > Streptophyta > Magnoliopsida > Poales > Poaceae > Otatea > Otatea glauca. Next base: position 11,498 of record JAYEVK010000157.1, on the reverse strand, counting down.
TAGATTAAGCTTAGACAATTACTTAATGTCGCCATGGGTATATGCGATTACTTTTATCCATGCTTAGCCATGCTTTTAGATCAAATAATGATGATGATGATGATCAGATCAAAATGTGTTCCTTGAGAAATGGAAAATGTTGTAATTGTAGCTGTTGGTTATGGTTATTTTGGTTAAAAACCCAAAATAAAACTATGGTTTCGATGCGGGCGATTATTGGCAATAGCCGGAGGTGCAGAGGGATTTGCACGTAGTGTAGGGTGGAGTATCGCCCGTGTCAATTTAAGGACCGAACTCAGTGTTGTATGATCCAAGATATTTCGTGCAAACCACAAGTGTTGTTATGGGGCTTCCTTAAACCAATTAAGTTATCTAGTTTAACTTTGCACATTGGTAGGCTGAAGTAGTAAGGGCTTTCCTTTCGGGGTTTGCTCGACGGGGTGCCCACACCGAGGTGTTGGGAACAACACTTACCAATATAACGGTGTGCGCCACGTCTATGGGGAGTTCCAACATTCCTATGCTCGAGTTCTCCCAGCTATAGCGTGGGTTTTATCGTCCGGTCTTTGGTGCAAAGTTAGATTAGATAATGTAAAGGTTTTCGTCATGAACATTCGCCACACGCTTTAAGTGCGTGAAACTTGCGGCAAAAGAAAAGGTCATGACTTGTGGGTACGATTGTACACCTCTGCAGTGTAAATCTAATCGATTAGCCGTCCCCTCGGTCATGGGAAACTTGGTGAACTTGCACTAGTTAAATGTTTAATTTTCTAAAATGGGTTGTGGAATGGAACTTGTTTAGCGACTTTTGTTTTCATGTCAAAGGATCGACATTGATGGATTCCATTTCGATTATTCGATATTCACGATGGGTTGTGAATATATTACTTATGCTTACTTATTTCATATCAATCAATTATGCTTTTATAAATTCCGTTTGTAAATAACTTGTTTTACAATGTCAATTCTGCTTTATGCAAATTAACTGTAGTAACCTCCTTTGAAATGGCCTGCATATATTATAGGCTTTGCTCAAGTCTTGGAGTACGAATGTACTCACCCTTGCTTATATGTGGTTTTTAGGTGGTTAAGTTGCGAGCTTGAAGGTTTCTTTAAATCGCAGTTGCGGGTTTTTCTTCGTCGAATCTTTCTAGGGATTATGCCTTGTCGGTTGCTGCGGGTGTTGGATGGGCACACTACAAGACTTTGCTTCTTATACTGCTTTATCTCTGATTTGTAAGAGTTTCTTTATGTAATAGCTTCCGCTTAATATTATTTGTTGTATGGTTGTGATTCCAATTGGTGTATGTGCGTACTAGCTACTGATCATGGGACTAGTACGGAAATGCACATTAGATTTCCATTTTTGCAAGTTTGTAAAAATGGGGGTCGTTACACTAATTTTTCTCAACAATCAGCCTCATCAAGATTAGTAGTATAGTTACCGTTACTACTAACTTCATGAGACTACCCCATCCATATATAAACCAAGGTCAAGATCTCGTTATACTTACCTAAGCTGCTTTAGGCTAGTTAAAACCTAATTATTCCCAATAATAATTCCTGACCATGCCACAAAATTCACCTCATTATTTTTCTAGATTATATACCATGAAAATGAACTAGAACCCGAAAAGTTCTATAATTCTAAATAGAAACCTTGAAATGGTTGTTAAAAGGAAATCTGTAAAAAGAATAATAATTGGAAATCCTATTTTCTAATAGGAATATGAAAAGAGCAGCATTAGTTGTAGATATACTCTTTTCCCATTTGTGAGATTTAGTTTCCTTATCTGTGTACTCTTCCCTTTTAATGGATATTTCATATACCCATTTCTTCTTTGTAGAGCTTTCTTTCTTCACTTCTAGTTATTCTTTCTAGAAGTATTTCTCTCCATCTTTTTGCTTAATAAAAGCCACCAGCAAATATCTTTGAAAATAATTCGGGTAGTAAGTCAACAACATCATGATGTCTATGTCAACAACTTCAAGAAGATGGAAGTAACAAAGAATCACAGCTTCTCTAATTTCATAGAAGTTTTGGAATATTGACATCAGTAAGTGGTGCAAACGCTAAAAGAAACTTTTTGCCGAACAACTTGCTATAAGAGATAGTATGATCTAAGTTACATGTTATTCTAAGTAAACCTCTTGAACATAAATGCGTATGATTAGGCTAATAGAAGAAAAACCTTAGTTACCCCTCCTATGTACTAAATTGAATATATATATACTTTTACTATGTTATTGAAAATTTGTTGTAAATCTTTTGTATTGTCTTCCGGGTTACTCTCGTAAATGTTGAACCATTAGGTTGAAATTTACGATATGCCAACCCATATTTAATAAGAAAATTTAATTAAGAAAATTTTAAGGAACGAAAAGTTGCCTTATGAACTAATAACTACCTAGTAGCCAACCTTGAAACGATGTTTTAATGAATGAGAAATTGCCTTATAAACTAACCAGCAATTACCTAACCCGTATATAGGCTATTCTCAAAATAATATTTTAAAGAACAAAACGTTGCCTTGTAACCCAACAGAGTTTCATCTAAATAACCTTATCCTAATAAATATCGTTGCAGGATGCCTGCGACACAATCCATTAATACATCCACTGAAAGTAATGAGTAATAAGTTTTTCAGTCTTTATAATTAACCTTCGGCTCTCCCCAAATAGCTCTAGTTAAGATGTATCCTTTCAGTCATCTCAAATATTTTAACATATTGTGTACCTCTCCTTAAGTTAGCTTAAATTTTGCTAAGGATTCTTGGTATAAATTGCTGACATTCCTCATCTACTTCGTGAAACCCAACCAAGAAAAACGAATGCCAGAATCTCTAACCTTAGCACAAGTGCTCGCCGTAATCAAACAAAATCGCTAGACACATACTTTCCTTCTCCATGACAGCAAGCAGCCAGCTTTTTGTTAAAACCAAACATCTAGTGCAATTCATTGCACCGATCACGTAGCTTCACTACACACACGACATAAGGGATCAATTCGACGCTGCACCTTTTCACCTAGTCTTTTCCTTCTCCTCTCCTTTGTCTTTCTGTCGAACAAGCCCGGTACAGGGTGGAGCGCAATTTTTTTTTGCGTTCACATTTGGCGCCGACTTCGATGGCTTGCTCCCGCTACCCGATGATCACCACGGTAGGGCGCACCGTCTCCCTCACCCCATAGTAGCAGGCCAACACAATGCCCGACTCACCAATGCTAGTAATGATGGTGAGACAGGCACTATACTCTTATCTCTGCCTCAGTTATGTCCTACGCTATTAAATTCCCAATGTCATCGCTTGACCGACTACCAAAATCATCACCGTTCAAACCCCATTTGTACTGCCTTAAGCGCTTATATAGGTCACTTTACGTCTCAATCAGGAGACTGTATCCCTCCCCGTTACCACATCTCTGCTCATGTGCGCCTAATTCAACCCTATCATTTACCATCACCGCACATACATTCAGCCGTTAAGCCTTCCCTGTTTCTTTGGTCAATCAAAAAGTGGAAACAGCACTTGTTGCACAGACCCGTTGCAACTTGGCCGCCTTTACTCGCATCCGTTCACATTTTGTGGAAACATCTTTGTCCCTTTTTAAATACCTAACCATAGTTCTCTTGGTTTACCCCGCTTCTTTTCTACAAACGCCACAAACTTCTCTGTGTTGGCGAGGATCGTGCTCAGCCAGCCATTGCTTTTACGATGATCTCAAATATTTTAGCTCTTTCCCTGTCCTGCATCTTGCAGAAAACGTTCTCCACGAATCTGCATGTAAGATGAAAATCTAGCTGTCAGATGAATTTGAAACTAGTTGCTGTCCTAGCGTGTCCTTCCTTCAAAGACAGCTTGTCATCTTCATGTGATAATTCCTTTCAAACTCTGTCATGCCGCATGTTCGTTTCAAAACCGAATATCTTGTTCTTTTGAATCTTCATCAAACTTTGAAAAATGACCATATTTCACAGAAGACTCGGTCAAAATTATGACTCCAAGAGTAAAAGAAATAAAATCCAAAGCAGTTCACATGGAAAATCAATTAAAGAAATGATGCTTGAACAAAGATACTTGTTCTAAAAAGAATTCTACTCAACTCCATGTTGAATTTCAATCGTCATTTTTCATCCCTCCAACAACACCAATGAACAGCTGTCTGTTACTCAAAACCGGAAAGCCAAAATTTCTTGCTTTTGATGTAGTAAACGTGGACATTATGCCAGCAAGTGCCCAAAGAAGAAGCAAAATCCACCTCGTTCTTAACCCCATGAAGCCGAGCAACAGCCGCAAGGTCAACCTCAAGGCCAACAAGCCCCTATCCCTGCTTTCACTCCAACTCGAGACATCAATCATGGCATACCTTACGCAATGCCAGGTACATCGAGTATAAATACAGTTTTTATCAGAACTTAGATTAATTTGAAATCATCTTGTCTATTTAGATCTACTTAAAGTCAACCAAAGGTTCATATAGAATCTGTTCTTAAAGTAATAATTTGATAAGCAAAATGTTGCCTCATAAATTTAACTGAACTCTCATCAAAATATGCCTTATTTAATCCTTCCAAATTGCCAGTAAAAGGATAAGTGCTAAACTTTCAATTTTTATCTTTAACCATTACTCAATAAACCTTCCATCTGTTTTATAACATCAGCAAATAACCTTCTGTTGTTTCGAATAAGATGGATAACGTCATCTACATTAACCAAGAAGAACTTGAACACTTCGCCAACATCTGGCTAAGTAGAGTTCTTCACCTTGTCAAGGAAAATGTCAGTGATTTCCAAGCTATCTCGAGGACCTAGGAAATATTAAGTACCCAAAACAACCCCTGCCTCGACGTCAGGCTTTAAATGTAATCATCTTCCTTATGTAATTGCACCCGACACTTAATGTAATATTGAGTACGCCCTTTATGTAGTTAATTCCTGCAATCAACCCTTTGACTCGTATGCGTATATTCCTTCATAATTGCCAAACAAAGAAAATCAAAACCCTTTGTTTACCAAGATGACCAAACGAATTAAATCATCAGGATCATATTATAATCCTCCTATCTCATCCCAAATTGTTGAATTATCTTACCTTGTTTTCAATCTAAAGACAACTTTGAATGACATTCATTCTCAGCTAATCTCGTCAACTAATGTTGACTATACAGATCAACCGTTATATTCAAATATCGTTTCTTGATGATAACATTCAATTCTTTCCAAATGAATTTAATGACAATACATCTATTCTTTCACCTCAAGTATCCTAAGCATACTAAATGCTATTCTCTACATTTGATCATCCTTATTAATAATCCTAGGATGTTCGGTCAAAAGAGATATATAGTAATATCCCTTATCTACTTATATAAAGCTCAAATAGAAACCTTCCCTATTCTTAGATTATCAACACGGAATTACAAGAAGTTCCCATAAAGCAACGACAACAAAGACGAAGTGAAAATAGAACGACAAGGTCACCTGCGAGAAAGAAATTCTTTTAACCTACCTAGTCCTTGCAAATCTCGGGGACGAGATTTCTGTAAGGGGGGTAGATTTGTAACATCCCGAAAAATAAATTAATATAAAAATAAATATTTTAAATTTGAAAATATTTATTTATGAGTTTTATTGGATTTATTGGTTCTTATTTGAATTTCATTGGATTTATGCTTTGTATGAAAATCCAACAAATAGAATTAGTAAAAGGGAAATGGTAAAAAGGTAAAATGGTAAGAAGAAAAAAAGTAAAAGTAAAATCTTGAAAAGCTTATATATTTAAAATTATATTAGCTGGTACATGAATTTTAAATGCATAGCATAGTGAATAAAAAGTTGAAAAGACATTCCTTTGACCTCCAAATAGTGCAAGGACAGATTTATTATAAAACTTTCGAAATTCATATGCTCCTGAAAAATTTACCTTAATATCCTTAAGGAAATATTTACCTCTGGTAAAAATATCAGGAATTAATAATGTAATTTAGACTTTCTAAAAATTCAAAAACAGAGGCATTGAGAATCTGAAAATTACCATGTTAGAATTTTTATAAATTAACTACTCAATAATTTAATTTTGAAATTTTTATAGAGACATCATTAACCCAAACTAAACTCTTATCAAAAGTTTCAAAAATAAATATTATACTTTATGCCTTTAAATAAATGAAAACCTGAAAAGACAGTTTTGGACTGTGCTAAATGACAGAATTTATATAAATTTTATATAAGATATTTTGACCTAGGAGTTTTACTGGAGGTAGAAAACATATGCGAGACACCTAGAAAAAAATTACAAAAGTTTTTACTTTGATTTGACCCCACAATTAAATGCTCTAAGTCTGTGCTGTCCTGAGAAACCAAGTTGGAATTGTCTTCTATTGCACTTGGGCTCACAGGTCAGCAGCTCATCCTCCAAGCCTCCTTTTGCCACGGCACAAGCCTGGCGCCACAGGCCTGAACGTCCATAAATCATGAAGCTTCCTCACTTTTGCCCATTCCCCTCCATGACAGATCGCCAGCCATTTAATCACCAGCTTGAGCTCAAAAGCCAGGAGCTCTCATTTCTCCACCATTTCCGCACGCTCCAGGAAGGAGGCGAAAGCGAGCATGCTCAACTCTCATTCGCCGAGTGGAGCCACCCTGGCCACTTTCTTCTCCAGATCCAGCCACTCGACGAGCCCGCTCGGCCCCTCCTCGACCAACCAAGTGGTAAGATAGAATCCCCGAGAACCCCTTTTGCTCAATCCCTCATCAATTTGACTCGAGTCGAGCTGATTTTTCTTCTTGCCGAGCCGCCATTTTTGACACTGCCCGAGCTCGGTGGCACCATTCCTCCGGCCATCTCCGGTGACAACCGAGCCTACCATCGGGTGCGTGTCAGCAAGCTCGTGCTCCTAGTGCCCTCGCCGCGGAACCCGCGAACGCCGCCCCCTCATCGTTCTTCTTCTCCAAAACGGCGCGCGGTGGTAGAGATTTCCACCAACTTCCGACTAAGGTAAATGCAAAATGGATTCCCCATAGCTCCTGTTGCTAATCCTCTTGCCCATTCATGCCGAGACTTACTTTTCCTTCTTCTCCGACGAGTTCTTGCCGCTGCTGCCGCCCCTCACGGTGGCGAGCACCTTCCGACCTCCTCCTACGAATCGGTACTTCCCGTAGCGCACCGTCGAGGTGATGCTTGTCTCGCATCGATTCCCTTCTCCGGTGAGGTTTCGCGTCGCAAGCCGAGAACCGAAAGCCTCTGTTCTTCGTCATCTGCGCAATGGGCCCTCCGTCATCGGTCGATCGAGCGTAATGAAGTTCATGCGGTAAAATCGCTTTCAACTTTGAAAACGATTTCAATTTGGTTCTTTTCAATACCCGAGCCAATTCAAATGCTTGTAGAGTTTGCATTATAACTCGAATTGAGTGAAATCAATTTCTATATTCATCTAAAATCTAGTGATTTCAGAATATGCAATATCATTTTGAAAATGTTCACTGGGTAAATTTGAAATTCAAATTTGAAAGAAAGGGCTAAAACACACTTCATATTAAAATGTTGTAAATAAACTTAGGATTGAATGAAACTAATTTTAGGAAATACTCATGTTTTCAGAAGTTCAAATATATAAAAATATTTAAATTTCATTTATGTTTGAATTACTTTCTATTAAAGATTGTATTCAATGCATTAGAAATTCAAACAAACATAGTTTGAATAAAAGAAATATGGAATAAGTAAAATTGATTTCTAAATATTATCATGACAGTAGAATACCTTAATTTGCCAAAATAACTAATAAGTGAATTTGATTTGAACTGTCTTGAAAAGTGTGAAATAACTTAAATGTAAAAATGTGTATATACATATAGCATAGAAAGTCAAATGGTTGAAATATAGATCAAATGAATTCAAATAAATCACCAAATCAGTTTTATTGTGTTCCTGACATTACAAGGATCTCAGATGTATAATAATATTTAAAGTTTAATATATATAATAGTAAATGATTAATAGTTGGAGTATTAATGTTTGAATAATTCAAATAGTTATAAATTTCACAAATAAACTTCAAATTTGACAAAACCAAATTCAATAACCTTGAAAAATAATACTCCTGCTGTCTGTACAAAGATAATTTATATTTGTGCTAATCTGAAATAAGCCCATATTAAACCCTAGTGACTTCTTATAGGAAAACATTTCGGATAAAAGCCATTTGTCGTGAAATCAACTTTAAGTCACTTCGAATGTCATGCCCTATTAATGCCTGAAAAGTGAGTAGATTATCCTAGGCGTGTGTAGTCGCAATCTTATATCAAAATGTAACCTTTGTCGTGTAGTAATTAAAACACTCAAGCTTTTCATCGACCGTAGAACCTCTCGCCTAAATGCAAATATTATGGAAATTAGTTTAGAAATGATATTTAGGATATGGTCTACCGTATTCGAGAAAAATATTTTATTTACAACTTACTTTTCAACTAAATCCTGCTAGTTGAATACCCCTAAAAAGTATGCTTGTCGTAACCTTTTATGTCACATAAGCTTTTCAACTATGAATATAATGTCTCGTCTAAACACTAAAATGTATGAAATTAGTCTAGATATCGTTCTTCAAAGTATATGCTATCCACTTCAAGAAATAATCGACTTCGTTATGTTTTGCATATAACCTTTAATAGTCGACTAACCCTAAGTGTTATGCTTTATGAACTTCATAATAAGATTAAGTGAACCTTGTAATAAGGAATTTGTAGCTAATATATTTGTATCACCAGAACCTTCTTAAAAACTATGAATATGGAACTAGTAATCTATCCTAGCAAATCTAACATATCCGAAACCCCTTATTATGCTTAATCAATTAAGGGTTTAGCGCTATTCATTCATAGCATTGAGCATAATGACTAATGTTTTAATTCTGTTAGTCCAAATAATTTTAGCATCTATAATTCGAAGTCATAAATACAAGAATTCATAATTTTAGCCTCTTGAATTTGTAATTCAAGAATAGATAAGCTATAAAAGAAGCTGTTTTACGCTCAATGTTAAAGCTAATAACAATATGGATATATAATCAACTAAACACGATATGAAATCATATAATTCAAACCCTAAAACATTCCTGTTTTCTGCAGTGAATCTTTATTTGGTTCTCTGTCTGTTTTCTTTTTGCCCTTATTGAAGTTGGATATTTGCTATATTTCCGATTGATCGACGTGTAGAATCCGACGTCCCTTCCTCCGTCGTCGACTTCATCTTTGCAACCTCGTCTTCACCGTAAGCAATGATTAAGCAAGGCAAGCATCCTTTGACCATCTTGATCCCAGATTTAATTTGCATTGTGTTTATTAAAATGTTTCATGCATACGCTTACTTTCAGAATTCGCTATTTTGTGGTATTGGTAGATATACCGTTGTCACATGAAACTCCTTCATAATTATAGAAATGTGAACCTTGATAACCATAGAATAGGGCCGACATTATTTAATGTCATCTTGGGTATATGCGATCGTATTAATCATGCTTAGCCATGCTTGTTTAGCAAGGAGTCAGATGATCATGATTAAAATTGTTTCCTGAAATGTTTTATATGGAATCTAAATGGTCCTTTTTGGGAAAATGGTTGCTAGTAGTTTGCTAAAAACCCCAAAATAAAACTATGGTTTGATGCGGGCGATTATTGGCAATAGCCGGATGTGCAGACGGGTTTGCACGTAGTGTAGGGTGGAGTATCGCCCGTGTCGGATTAAGGACCGAGCAATGGGATGTTGTAGATCCATGTTTTCGCAACCACAAGGGCTTGTATGGGCGGGTCTTAGCCTATTAAGTTGTTTAGATGTGGCTTTGCATCTAAGGAAGGCGGAGATTGCACAGCATTCCGGTCAGTCTGCATCTGTAGGGGTTTCTACATACCAATGCAACGGTGTACGCCTTGCCCTGGACGAGACGTGGTGTTGTGTGTGATAAATGTGGATCCACGACTTGGGTGAGTGTCTCTGCCTTGAGCGAGGTTAACGTCCGGCTGGTGTAAAGCCATGTCTAGATAATGTAACGGCTCAGATGATCTCTTGCCGACACACCAAAGGAAGTGTGTTAACCGATCCGCGAAAAGGTTGATCATTCCTTGTGGGTAAAGTGTACACCTCTGCAGAGTGTAAATCTAATCGATTAGCCGCGCCCGCGGTTATGGGCACTTGGGGAAGATCCTCCCAATGTTAGAGTCTTTGGTATTTTCTAAAATTGGGTTTGGTCTGAACTTGTTTTAGCAACTATTGTTTTATGTCAAGGGTGACATTGATGGACCTTGTGGTTTAGATTATTCAACTCACGCCATGGAGGACTGTGAGTATTACTTACTATTGTATATATTTCTTATCAATCAACTTGCTTTTATAAATTCCGTTTGCAAATGATAACTTGTTTTACAATTCAATTTCGCTTTATGCAAATTAAGCGTATTAGCCTTTCCTTTGAAATGGCTCGCATATATTATAGGTTTTGCTCAAGTCTTGCTGAGTACGGAAAGTACTCACCCTTGCTTAATTATTATTTTAGGTGGATGAGTTAGCGAGGCTTCGAGTCTCTTTTCGTCGCAGGTTGCGGGATCTCCTCCGTCGTGTTCTATCTGGATTTTATGCCTTGTTAGTTGCCTGCGGGTCGGATGGGCAAACTACAAGATATTGCTTCTTTTGCTGCTATCCTCTGTTTTGTAAGCTTCTCTTTGTATATTAGTTTCCGCTGTAATTATTTGTGAGGTATGGTTGTGATTGCAATTGTTGTAAACATGTGAGTGCTAGCTACTGATCCAGGGAATAGCACAGTAATCACATGGAGGTTCCTGTTCATCAGAACGGGGTCTCACACACGCACACACACACACCACCCATCAACACACACACGCACGGGAGAAGGGCAACAACACAAGCGCAGATCAATCACAACTTCTTAAATCAAATGACAGAAATTAGAACATGTGCAAGCCATGCCATCCAATACTAAACTTGACATTCAATGAAACATCAATTTACACCACCGTAAGAAAAAATTAACTAGTTTTGTGAACTATAAGCCTCTGAGTCTTCACTTTGGTAGGGGCCTCGAGGTGGTGATGAGTATGGAAGACTTCATCATTATTATCTAGGTCATGAAACTCGCCGTTCTTGTTGATTACTTCCTTCATGATGAAGTAGGCGAATGTCCTGAATGCCTTGGATTTCATTTGGAACCAGTCCTCCAGTGAGGCAACTTCAAATGCTATAGATAGAAAAAGTTTGTCTTAAGAGCTTATATAGAGAATGAGATGTGCAAATCAATGTGTGATGTTATCGTGACAAACCTCTACGTCATTGTTTACTATTGTAGAGCCAAGATTTCAGATGTATTGGCACACCAACCACCCACATAAATTTGTTCCTGGTGGTCGCTTGGCACTCGCAAAAATTGAATAAACTTATACAACATTGAAGGAGTTATTGACTTGAGGTGCGATATAGGAAAATTGTTTTT